>KZ507479.1:74739-89437 GCA_002844005.1 Limosa lapponica baueri
ATTCTTGCTTTTCCCCCAAGTATTTGGTACTCTTCCACCCAGATTAGGCTAGTTAGCTGAAATTACTGTTTTATTCTTTAAAAGGCCCAGAAGTATATATTTAGCTTCTCATTCTAAGGTAAATATTTGAAGAGTCTCTCCTGCTCCAGATGTTTATAGTACAGAGCCATTTGGCGTTGAAATGTCACAAAAAACATTTTTCAGTAACATTGTTAACCTTGGAAAAACTTTTAGTGAAAACATTGAACATACTGATGGTTTTTTGCTGTAATCAAATTTGTATTTATTACTTTACTAATGAGGGTTGTGTTCTGCGAGGAACAATTTGATGAGTACAGGTGGTCTAATTTTGTCACTTCTAGTAACTCTACTAACAACAATTTTTCACAAAAATAAGGCTTTTAAAGTATAGCAAATGACAGCATCCTGCACTGGGTATTGACATACTTCCCAAGTGTCTTTGATAGTGGACAAAGGCTCAAATATTTATGGAACTAACTCACTTCGCTGAGGAATAAGAAGGGGCAAACATGAGAGCAAATTTCTCTTCTTGGAGGAGTATTGTAGACAGTAACTTCATGGTTCTGAGCGTGGCTGCTAAGCCAAACTGCCAGTAGACAAGAAGATACTAGAAAAGCTCTCTGTGAGATGAAAAATCAGTGGCATGGTCATGGAAAGGGTTCCAGGAAATGGCAGCATTCCTGCTCAGCTCCGGGCAAAGAATGAGTGACAAATCCTGAGATTCCCTGAGTGTGAGCATGGCTTCCTTTCCATGTCATGTCAGATGTTGTTCCTATAGCTTAAGCCCTTACCAGTTTCCTTCATCTACTGCATTGGCGGCTTTTCACAGATAAGTAAGGTCTTGTTTGAAAATGGAGCTCATAGTAACATATCTAGAAAACAAGATTGAAATGTACTAGTCTTAGCATGGTAATGATAAATAACAGGGTAAAATAACACAATTTCAACATATATAAGTGAAACCCAAGTTAAAATACGTTTCTGAAAATCTTTTCTGTGCTGCAGCCTCTTCAAACACTATTAATGGAAAACTAAGTAATGAATGGAGGCTACTTTGGATAAAGCCATGTGAGGCTAGAATGGTGGTAGCCATTCTGGAAGCTGAAATCCTGGTTAGGGCACTAAAATCAGCAAAAAGACTCCAAATCCTCAAACTTTGCTGTTTGTACACCCACAGATTTCTATTCCCGGTAAAGCCTGTTGTATAGCTGTCAAGGAGATAGTCTCTCTAATTTGCTTTAAATGGGGAAAGAGTTATTAAAATAGTTGAGTCAAAGAGTATGGATAAACTTTTGCTGACAACAGAGAAAACTTTCTTACAAATACAGTTCTGATTTTTTTTTCACCTTTCTGCTAAATATAGCATTGATTGGGTCTGAAGGCTTCCTTTCTGTATAGCTTCATATACTGAGATAAGTCTCTGATTCTCACAGATGTTAATGTGAAATGTGGTCAGATTTCACTTGTTGATGAGTTGGGATACTGTGATAAAGTTTCTAATAGACAAACAGCACTTGTTGACCTCAAACCGTATAATATTCCATAGTTTGTGTAGCTTAATATTAATTGTTTCCTGCTCTGTTGCAGCAGTTTCTAGTAATGGGAAATAGGAGCTCTCCATTTGGAAGATGAGGATTAGTTTCCTGTCACTGCTGTGGACTCAGATAAGTCAGTTAAATTCTGTGTTTGTTGCCCAGTCAGTGAAGTGGAGGAATTTGTCATCTCTGAGTGTTTCCGATCAGTGTGAGGACCTGTTGCTACGAAGCTCTCTCCAGTGTGGAAGTATGTTACAGGATGAAAATTTTACAGTCATGCACATTTTTCTGTTTGATAATGCTGCTCTGAGCTTCTGTCATACTAAAAAGTAGAATAGAACTTTTTCTTTTTAGAGGCTTGGGCACTGAGGAGTTGCTTTTCAGTTTCAATTTTGAATTTGAATGATCTGATCAAAGTTGGTAATGCCTGCAGTGAAGTAAAGCCTTTTTTACATCAACCACTTTCAAGTTATTTATTCCCTTTGTGCCTATGGTGCAAAACTGAATGTGAAACTGTCATCAGGAGCTGCTAAAAACAAGATTAAAAACAACCTGCAGTATTTTTGGAAGTGTCTCTAGGATTGCAGACATCTGAACGTAAAATATGGTAGAACTGGGAGACTTGTTTAATCAGCCAAAAAAATGACCTGACCTGCTGATAGACTATTTTTTTTAAACATTTTCTGTATGAGAACTTGATTCTGTCCACTTCAGTTGACAGCATTACAACTACTTTTATTAATGCAATACTGAAGGAAAATGAGGTGTTTGGATCACTGAAATTTCTGATATTTTTGAATATTCTGCTATTTTTTAATACTTTCCTAAGTATCCGTCCCTTTCACATTAACCTTGGATGAGGTGATACACTCAGTTTTGTAATAGCATAGTTAAAGGATTCTGCGGCACCAAACTGACCATTGGAAAACGCTAGTGCTGGGACGTGGCGTAGAAGATTCTTGTACTCAACATGCATGTGATCATCTGTTTTATGTTCCAGATCCCACAGTTCTTGACCTGCTGTCAAGTTCTTATCCTTCACAAAGAAATGTATAAAAGTTGTCCTGGATGTCAAGCAGTGTTTTGACTCCTGGCAGCTGCAGCTAAGCTTTGTACTAGCTGTGCTTGCACCAAAATGACAGGGGTGCTGTTCAGGTCTTGCTCTTCTTCCTTTTTCTTCCTTTTCCCCCTCTGCTGGGCGGCTGTTGCACTGCACTCACCTCTCTTCATATTGCGCCTTCATTTTAGAGTTGGTGTCTGTTGTTGCTTTCCAGCAGTTTTCCTCCTTGTCTTGGAAAGCAATGTTAATTTTCGTAGTTGGAACCTATGTTCAAGTCAGTATCTCTGCAGAGATCTGCCAGGCTCCAGGTAGGGATCTTTTCTGTCGTCTTTTCTGTCCAGTGGGGAGTTTATTTTTCCAAAATTTCTCATACTTGTACAGTGGAGATTTTATGTCTTAGAAGACTGCCCAAACTGGATGTTGAAATTCAAGCTCTCGAAAAATGTTTTCTAAGAACGAGAGCATCTCTGCCTAAAAGAGGATGGGAATATATTACTGTCTGGAAATAGTGCAGCAGTATGTTGAGACGACATAAATAAAATATTATTTGAAATGGGCTGACTTTTTTCCTCAACTGATTAATCTTTAGCTTGTTCCACTGTCAGTTCCAGACTGTCATTTCTGAGAGGTTATTTTTTATGCATTGAAAGAACAAATGTGAATGTACAGTACTACTGAGCTGCTCTTTTGACTTTATGACCGAGCTGCCAATTAGTATTGTACTGTCTGATCTCTACCAACTGCCTTGTTTTGCTCCAAAGCAGAGAAAAGAAACTGTAAACACCACATATTTTTCATAGTATATTATTTTTGCCTTTCTTAGTGGACTAAGAAACTTGAAGACTCAGAGAAACCTTTTAAGAAGTCATTCAGACTGAACATCCTGCATTTCCTTGCCAGCTCTTTCATTGTGGATGAGAAAATCCTTGCACTAAAAATATAGATTTCTCAAACCAACACGCACTGCTGCATATTTGATTCTTCTAAAGCCAAAAATATTTTTTCCAGCATTTTGGGCTATATAGGTCAATGTTAGAAGAAACTGAACAGTCTCATTTCTTCTGTGCCAATTCCATGTTGGATGAAAGTGGTCAAAATGTCATTGGCAGGCAGCGTGCGACAGAAGTGAATCAAATTGTCCTGTTCTTCTTTCATCCTTCTGGTATCTGTGCTAGCGAGTTTGTGAACTGCAACAAAACATCATTTTATCTTGTCAGGGTTTTCTACAAGCAGATGACTAAGACTGCATGAAGATTATCCTGGTTCAATGAAAATGTATTGGAGAAACATAGGAAATTTGTATCTGAAACAGTCGGTTTTCAGATTTTCATTTAATCCTCAGCAAAAATGAATGCGTATGCTTTATTCATGAGCTTTAGTGACTCAGTGCATTACGTAGTCTGTATAATTTTTATGCTTCTTAATTTATGGATATGAGATACGGGGTTTGGTTTTAGCAATTTCTAACAAGACCGAATCATGGAAAGTTAGATTTTTTTGGCTTCTCAGAAAACTAAATGCAAGTATATTATATTATCTCAAAAACAAAGGTGAATTGTAGGGGAAAATTTAACATTTATAATTCAGCCAACTGATTACTTTATTCTATACATTTCTGTTCTTTATTGCTTCTAGATATTTGGCATTTTGAGTAACTTGCTCATTGCTCAGGAGTGTTTGGAAAATTACTGTATAGATGAAAAAATTACTGTATGGATGAAAAGCTTCATGCGTGATAAACTGCTGTGACAAAGATTTAACTTTCATTTATATGCTTCATTACTTCGAATATTTTAATGGAAGACATGAAATTTAGTGGTAATTCCAGTGTTGCCATGTAATGTCATTGTTGAGTGATAATACATAGGCAGTGAATAATAAAGGAGCATGTATTGCTTGAAAGATAACATCATTAAAGCCGTGACTTTTGACCTACAATTAACTTAATGTCACTGTCAGTATGCACTGTAATTTGAACTAAAGTTTAATTTTGAAGCTAGTTCGAAGAAAGCTGCTGTGGTTTAGGATATTGTCAATGATTCTGTAGGGCAGCCTGTGCCACCGTGACTAGGGCCTATGGGAGTCAGTATGAAGTATGCTTGGTTGTAAAACTGTAAGTGCCAGTAGAGATTGTGTCCAGTGACACTTGATTTTATGGATGGATATTACACAGTCATTTTATCCCTGATCTAGATAAGATGCATGCTGACTGAACAATGTTTTCTACTCTTGATTAGAGGCTTGCACAAAAGTAGGAAACTGTGTTAATGAGAAACTCTATTAGTCCTTTTGGAACACAAGTGTTTTTGTTCTTTCTTTTCCTAAAACGTGCCCAGTGCCTGCCCCATTCTTTCCTACTGCATTTCTCACTTCTTGATTTCATATAGTGCAAGGCCCACAGTGACAGTACACAGATTTGAGTCATCTGTACCTTCCAGATACCTCACTCTGAGGTTAAACAGTATCAAGAGAATAAGACTGAAATGGTATTTAAAAGGTAATTTAGGAATTCAGGAAGATAATATTGCATAGGTTCTTGTATTTGAAAGGGTGTGGAGTTTGTTGCTTGTGTTTGTTGCGTCTAAAGACCAAGACTTTTTGGATAAGAGCATATATTCTTCAGTCTCAGTGCCTTATGAGTTGGACACAGTAAGTCGCCTAACTGGCAACATTACCAGTGTAGTAATTTTGCTTCTAGAGGTGTTGTCGGAGTGTTTCCAGGCATCTGAGGCTGAAGTTCTGAGGTCATTTGGCTTTGCGGCTAAACCAATGGGGTATGTTGTACAAGATGACTGCTCTTATTCCATAATCTTACTGGAATTTGCTGAAGAGTTTTTGCTTCAACCTTATCGGTGCTCCATGTTGTCAGTGTTTTTGATGTGAAATAAAAATATAAGCAGCTTCACTAGTAATGGCGTAATCACAGTTTTTTATTTAGTCTTATCCTAACCCTGATAAATGCTGTTGCTTGCAATTTAGCCGTAGTTACAGAATTGCTGCCATTTGTATTTCTAGGCAACAGAAATTGGGGAGAGGCGGGTGGTGTATGATAGGCGAATGGAGGGAAAGCTGTGCTGGTGCTATAGAAACTTGTTCAGGCCAAGCTGGTGTCCTTGTCCAGATACCCAGACTAGGAAAGAAAGCTTTGATGGATATTGAAGGGAACGAACTGTTGTGGATTGTTGCAGTGGGAGAGATGGAAACGGTAACGAGGGGGGAGTTTGAAGGAGTGGGGCTGGGGAGGAGGGTGGTCTGAGGCTGGGAGTTAGATTTCTACTAGCTTGTCTTTTGCTGTGCTCAAAGGCAATGATAAGGAGAGGTGTTTTGTCATTTGTGATCCAAAAGTGTTTCCTTACTTATAGTTCTGACCTTCTAACGATATCGTTATTTTTCTTCCCTGTTTGCTAACGGCAGTGTGGAATGGGGCAGTAGAGTATTTACTGGTACTGTAGTCTTGTTCGTTCAGATACTGTCTTGGGCAAGGTCATATGATAGTTCTGTGGAAGCTTGTACAGCTGAGCCATGATAGTGATGACTAAATGGGAGACTTCCTGTTGTCAAGTTCAGACAGCTTTCCAGAGAACAAGTGTATAACTCCTTCATAAAAAAAATATATATATATATATAGTCACATTGTCCAAGATAGGTTTTATAACTAAATAGAACTAAGCTGATGCTATTTAAAATGTGACATTTAACGGGGGAAGTGTTGAGCCATGAATTCTGTTAAATGAAAGTAACATACAAATGAAACAGAACACACTACCCTTTTTCTGGTAACATGGCAGTGCAGTTTCACCTCAGCAGACTGATACTACCCTGTTATCTTCTCATTCTGTATTACAGTGGCATTTAGTCAGGCTCTTAAAATAACACTAGGGATATTGTTGATTTTGATAACTGACTTCTGACTCCTCCTAACAGTGCGAGGATCAAAACCAGGCAAAAATGTCCAACTTCAAGAGAATGAAATTAGAGGACTGTGCTTGAAATCCAGAGAAATCTTTCTGAGTCAGCCTATTCTACTAGAACTTGAAGCTCCACTGAAAATATGTGGTGAGTACTGTGATTATGATTTGATGCTTGGGGGCGCGGGAGTGTCAGGTAAATGCAGACCTTAAGCAGAGAACAAATGCCAGATGCTCTCTCACTTACTAACAGTGGAACTAATAAATAAAGGGGAAAATAAAACCCTGCTGGATGCTTAGGGCAGAGGGGTTGAGGAGGAGGTAACAAACATGGGAATTGCAGTGGGAACCAAAATAATTAAAGGCGAAAAAGTAACTGCTCCAGTTTCACCAGGTCTCTTGGGGAAGGGATTCACGTGAAGCTTTGGAAAGGAGTTTTTGTATCAATGAAATAATGTTTGTTCCAGTCATGACTGAAAAACAGGAAACAAAGGAGAACCACAGGAGTTTATTGTAGCTGCTGTTCAGAGTTGAACAGTGCTTTGACAATATTTTAAAATCCTGCTGGAAACTTATATTTCTGTACTGTTTCTTCGAATTACCTTGTCGCTTGGTTTCACCATACTTGTACATAGTGGTGCTCATTTTGCACATACATACATGTCTAGTTATGCTAAAAGAATGAAGAATATCAAAATAAAGGCCTCAATAAATGCACTTTAAAAAGCTTCCAGCAAACAGTGTCTTATCCTACTCTGACACTGAGGATTTACTTCAAATTGAAGTAGCTTGTTCGGTATTTATAACATTGGTAGTCTAAAACCATGACTTAGTGTTCTGCTTGTCAGAAGCAAAACCATGATTTAAATCAAAGGCAGAAATTACAATTTCATTTTTGATACAACTTCACTACTAGAATTTGAATGACTAAGTGTTTCAAGAGCACACCAGAGGTGGTACAAAGGAAAGCAAGTTCTCCAAGTGGTCAGTTTTCCATCAGTATTACTAATGTTGTGTGGAAATACCAAGAATGAGGTAATGGTTTCTGATCTCACAGCCACTAGTTAAGTAAAGGATTTAAGCAGGTGTCAGATTTTCATTTGAACACACAGTTGGTTTCTTGAAATCTTGATTTTGTTTTACATGCATGTGAATATTTTTAAGTAGATACACACTTCCTCCTAGTGCAGTTAACCATTGCATTACATAGTGTCAAACTTCATAGTGTGATCATTTTATATACGTAAAGATAAACTGTAATTTTGAAGTATGCTGTAGGCAGTATCTAACTGCAAGCTTTTGTCCTTCTATTCTTTCTCTAGAATGAATGAAAGAATGTAGCAAAGGGTCATTTACATGTTGTTTCTGAATACTCTTTATAGGTGACATCCATGGGCAGTACTATGACTTGCTGCGACTCTTTGAATATGGAGGTTTTCCACCAGAAAGCAACTACCTGTTCCTTGGTGATTATGTTGACAGAGGAAAACAGTCTTTAGAAACAATTTGTCTTCTATTGGCCTACAAAATTAAATATCCAGAGAATTTTTTCCTCCTCAGAGGGAACCATGAATGTGCCAGCATCAATAGAATTTATGGATTTTATGATGAATGTAAGTAATACAGATGATGTGTGTATCTTTGGCTTGGGAAAGCAGGGTAGGAGGCATTAGTGTTGCAGTGTTAGATGATTCTTTCCTAACTTACAGTTCCCTTTGCCCACTTCAGGGGGGCCCTTAGCCTATAGGGCTGAGGGAAATGTGTCCTTTCCCTGATCCTTTTGGAGTACAATCCTCACAGTACAAAGCAGCATGCAAGTGGATGGTTTTATGTATTGGCCACTGAAGCTGTTAATATATGGTCATCTGATGAGACAGTTTTATTTGATGTGCTTTACAAAAGCTCACCTCTGTTTCTTTCATCTGAGGGATGATGATGACATATACTTGTGTTTTAACTTGGAGAATGGGCTGGGCTTTACTGTGGTTATGTTACAGTGCTTGCAGTCTACTTCATATTAAGACCTGTAACTTTGTGATGTTAAAAAAACAAAAAAGACTTTGCCCTTCTCTGGATGCAGTCCTGCTGTGTTGTGTGCTGCTGCTTTGTCCAAAACCAATAATATTTCCTTTGCTAAACGGGGCAAAGCACGTGTGAAGCCTTCAATGTGATGCGTGCTTGGATTGAGCACCAGATACTTGCTCTTTCAGTAGGTGGCTTCAGCTGTAGAAGTTGTTACTTGAACTGGTGCGTCACCCTTTTAATGAAGAAATGTTCTTGTATGTATTTGGCACCATGAGCACTCCTTTTGAAGAAACGCAGTGTTGCTACGCATTTAATGCAGCAGCTCTGTCACTGCAGAGTGTGTTATGATCTCTTGTGATGGAGACTATACGTAGACCTTACCCTGGTATAACAAGTAATTTAGCTGTGAAGTGGAAGTATATGTTCATGTTTCAAAAGATGTGACTTAATAAATCCAGATAATGTAGAGGAGATTAAACTGTTAGATGTATTGTGCACTGAAGCATTCTCACAACTTGTGTTATGGGACATACGTGGCTTGTAGCTTACAGGATGTGCTCTCCATGTCTTGTTCTTCTTCAGCAAAGAAACAAAGATGTGTGGTATTTCAGAGTTGACTCCTCAGAGATTAATCACAGGCTTAGTCATGTATCACAAATATGTTCAGGGTTCATATCTGTTGGGAGAGTCCCTTTGAAAGTAAAAGCGTAGCAGTTTCATTTTTCAGTCCTCTTTCTTTGCCTAGAGAGACTTTGTGTGGTAAAGCACTAGCAGAAGGTTAAAGAAAATGTGCTTTCCAAGAATTGTTCTCTTCCCCTGGGGGGAAAAAAAAACAACCAGCAAATGGCAGGATTTTCTGAAATGGATTAAATTCTCCACGGGGTAATTTTCTAAAGCAGAGTTGAGACTGAAGAGTCTGGCTGCCAACAGCTGAATGTCGTTCTGTTGAACAGACTTGTGGTTTACTCAGAGCCGCTTCAGAGTGACCTCCTGCACCGAGAGAGACCTTTGCAACTTTCTTACAAGCAGTAAAGTGTGTCATTGGATATCAGAGAAGATAAATTTTGTATAGGCTTCAAGCTAACTTGTTGGAAGCCTTAGTAAACTTAAGGCAGCCATGTTAGTTTGGTTGTAGTTGTGTTAGAAAAGCCTATTGACTGTTTTTTCTCCAAAATGTCTTCTAGGTAAGAGGAGATACAACATTAAGCTGTGGAAAACCTTCACAGACTGTTTTAACTGTTTACCAATTGCAGCTATTGTGGATGAGAAGATATTCTGCTGTCATGGGGGTAAGTAATGGTTCCTTAGTTGGTATTTGAGAAACTGTAATACTCTATCAGTCGTGGCAATTTCATGTTTACGTTGCTAAAGCTTCAGAACAGTAGGGATTTTTCTCTGACTTGGTTCATGTATGAGGTGGGGTTGAGCTTGATTAGTGTCAGTTTTGTGAATCATTGAGCTGGTAGTTTTGTAACTTCAGACGCAATGATCTGCTTTTCCTTTTATACCGAAAGGTGTATTTAATAGCTTCTCCTTTTGAGTAGAGAATCCTTGCAGGTTTTTTAGACTTTTATGACTAGGGCTTTTATGTACGTTCTGAAAACGTATGTTTTCACAGAATCATAGAATGGTTTGGGTTGAAAGACACCTGAAAGACACCTTTAAAGATCATTTAGTAGAATCCCCCCTGCCTTGGGCAGGGACATCTTTCACTAGATCAGGTTGGTCGAAGCCGTGTTCAACCTGACGAGTTTGGAGTTCCATTTGTAGCAATTGGCTCTGGTATGCTCTGTGATACCTGCTTCATGCAACTTTTCAAAGTACTAAACTACATATTGCACCTTAAATGTTCTATCACTTGCAAGTAATTACAGTTGCCCAGGGAGACATATCAGTGAAAAATGGTATGGGGTCTGTTTGATACTGTATTTCATTTTAGTAGGCCTGATCGTTAAAATAAACATACCCTGTGATTTCTAGTATTAATGCCTCCTTTGCTTAACAGCTCTTTTAACAGTCACTTGCAAAATCTTACAGTGAGATTATTGTAATCCTGTAAAATGTGGAAATAGCTTTGCTTATCTTGCTTCCAGTAAATCTTAGAGAAAGTGACTTGTCTTCTGTTACAAAAGCTTTAAAACAAACGCTGGATTAAGAAAACGTCAGTTAACATTGCCATTGAACTATGTAAAATTGCAATGGTGAATCAGTTTGAATACAAGTTATTTTTGCCTTGAATTATTACCTGGGTCTTGCAGAGCAAAGTTGGACTAAAACATGAACTGCCTCTGTCTTAACTCTGAACAGGTTTGTCACCAGACCTTCAGTCAATGGAACAGATAAGACGAATTATGCGCCCCACTGATGTACCAGATCAAGGTCTTCTTTGTGATCTCTTGTGGTCTGACCCTGACAAGGATGTCTTAGGATGGGGTGAAAATGACAGAGGAGTGTCCTTCACATTTGGTGCTGAAGTGGTTGCTAAGTTTCTCCATAAACATGATTTGGATCTCATATGTAGAGCTCATCAGGTATCCTAATTTTGTACATTAAACCACAAAATAATTCAGGTTCAAAGGGACCTGAGGTGATCATCTGGTCCAACCCTACATGCCTGTGCTCAACACAGGACAAACCGGTGTAAGCCTGGCTTGCTGAGGATCTTCTCCAGCCAAGTTTTAAATATCTGCAAGGATCGAGATTCCACTATCTCTGAACAACTTATCCCAAAGTTTAACAACCCTTGTAATTAACATTTTTTTAATATATTTAAACTGAGGCTCTGATTCCTGAACAAGATTGTCTTGAATCTAGCAGAATCCTGTTTGTCTCATTGCTGATGGACGCTGTTGCTGAACTGGGTCCTGCGATGGTTTCCTGTTGTGGTCTAAAACTTTGGAACTCATGTTCCTTAGATGCAGCCAGTTTTTCAGCTGCTGGTTCTGTTGAAGCTGCTTTGCACCTTGGCAGGAAGAAGTTGTCCAGTCTAATATTTCTCCTTTTCTCTCTAAAGGTTGTTGAAGATGGATATGAGTTTTTTGCAAAAAGGCAATTGGTAACTCTCTTTTCTGCCCCAAATTACTGTGGAGAATTTGATAATGCGGGTGCCATGATGAGTGTGGATGAAACTCTAATGTGCTCTTTTCAGGTACGGTATCTGAAGATTTTACCTCCTGGTTAGTGTAGTCACGCTTCAGATTTGCTCGCTTTTGAATTGATGCTTTACTGTTACAAAGCCGTGATGCTTGCTTCAAATGGATCTTGACAGGTATCACATGGAGACAGGGCTGTGTTTGCACTCACGTCTTCAAAATTGTGATAAGCCCTTGCTGGTGTGAGGAGATAAACTGTTTCACCCTGGAATTAAGTCACCTGAGCAAAGCTCTGTCAGCTGTTAGCCTGATTCCATTGCCAGGGGCTCCCCGATCATAGGCCCTGTCTCAGCTCGGAGTGGGAACCATTTATTTGTTGGCGCATTTATGACTTGTCCAGTTGACCTGTGTAATGCCTTGACTGGTGAATTACTTGTTTGATCGTCAGAAAGCTAAAACTTTTTGCTAAATGACTGAACTATCTTTTCAGATTTTGAAACCTGCAGAGAAAAAGAAGCCCAATTCCAGCAGACCCGTAACGCCTCCCAGGGGTATGATCACAAAACAAGCGAAGAAATAGTCACTTTGGCGCTGCCTTGTTGGGACTTGTATTATAGTATATAACCTCCATTTTTAAAACTGTAATGTGTACCGTTCAGCTTGCTCAAAATAGATAATGTGTTTGTGGTTTTCCTTTTGATTTGATGAATGGCATTTGCTGGTTGTAACAGCGAATGAAAGACTTTTCTCCCTCCCAGGAAAAGAGTTTTAACCTCCCCTTTCGTTGGTGTTACAGCTGTACACTCCACAGCATCTCCTCTCATTATGGGTAATTGTACAACTGACTTTCTGAATCTGTACAATGAGTAGTGTAAATGCTTGTTTTCTTCTTTAGGATCTAAAGAGGGCACTAGTGTGCTGTGAGAGTAGAAATTTGTTACTGTCAGAAATTACATACTGTTTATACAAACCACTGTGAACTTTTTTTTTACGTTAAATTTTGTTTTAAAGGGATTGCTTTTCTTTTAATGTCTTGTCATGTACACGTTAGTTTTATTGCTGTCAACATTAGAAATAACCTTCAACCTTGCCAGCATCACTGGTATGATGTATATTTAATTCAGACACGCATCCCCCTCCGGATACTTCAAATGACAATTAAAGCCATTATTTTAAGTGTTTGTGTCTCTTTCCTGAAGCCAAAGTTCGCTTAGAAAACTGTTCGTACACGACCCACCACGCAGAGCTGTCAGGGCTTTCCAGTCACGCCGCCTTCCTGGAGACAAAAGGAAGTCCTGGCTTGAAATAGCGAGTAGAAATGCTGTGCTGTTTATTCTATTCCTGGTAAAAGTAAACACATTTTTGTACAGTTTCCGTGTGTCGGATCAAGTGGACCATTTTACAGGGACATCAGTCCTGTGGCAGCCAGTGTCAGGAGGATGGGAGTGACGGAGATGGTTCTAGATCTGCCTGAGTGGGCTTCTGCGGTGTAGCCTGAGGACTTTGTTCTACGGAGAAACCTAGAAAATAGCTTGATAAGCCAACCAGAGGCATTGATCTTGATCACCGGTTTATATAAATCTCTCACAGAATCTTGTTTTTTAAAAACTGTTAATCTTTTTTGAACAGATGACAGTGTACAATACCATGTAGTGAAAATCACTTATTAAATGAAGAGATTGTTAAATCTTCTCAGTGTCAGTTTATCACAACGTATACACTACTGCTATCAGAGGGACCTGACTTAGATAAATAAATTGTTCTGGAAACCCCCAGATTCTTGGTTTGGATTTGTCTCAGCTGCAAGCACTGGAGGTGTGTTCTTAACCAGGAGGGTTGGATCCAGATCTGCTTCTGGAGCTTGAATGCGGATATTGTCCATGAATGCGGATATTGTCCGTAAATGCAGGCACCCTCCCACCAGAGGGGGTGGGCGCAGATGCGGACCCCCCAGAGCGCTCGGAGGAGTCAGAGCCCTGCAGTTCAGCGAGGGAAGGTGCTGGTGTCTGAGCTTCTGTTTTTGGCAGCCCCATGGTCAGGGTAGTGCAGCGGGTCCCAGAGGTACGGTGCGTGGGAGGAGTCGCTCATCTCCGCTCCTCTTCATCCTTCCGTGTTCCGAGTGGGGTTTGCCTTGAGGGCAAGTCCTGCTGTGCTGGGACCGGGGACTTAAGAGGGTCGTTAGCTGAGGACAAGACCAATTCCCTCTGGTTCTTAGCTAAAGAACTGTAAATCCTTGGTAAAGAAGGGAAGTTGAGTAGACGTTTCCACAGCTGTCGGCGTCACAGGTGAAGTGGGTTGAGTTGAAGGTGATGGTCGAGGTGTGATGCCAGCTCTGGGCACTCTGCTCTCATTCTTGACAGGAGTGCCCTGTTGGTCCATATTCCCTCGTGTGCTGCCTCCTCTCGTGTGCCTTGTGGAAAATACTGCGAGATTTTTATCAATCAAGTGAGGTGGATTGTTCAGCTGCGGTGGTGAACTTCTGGTGCTCGGTGGAGTCTGGTGTTGAAGGAGGAGTTTGTCACGGAGGTGCCCAGCTCCCTTCTGGCGTCCCCCTCAGTGGCTGGGTCTCCCTTCGCTTTTGGAGTGAGCTGAGCTGCTTTGGTGAGGTCTTCTGGGCAGTCCCCAGCCAGAGATTTTGGTTTTCAATTAATTTCTCTGCCAAATCAAAGAGCCTTTTTCCTCCACCGAAGGCCTTTTTTCCTCCCTCTAAAGCTAATTAATCAAACCACCTCTTGTTAACTTCTGATGAGCTCATTAGATTAGGTGTTAGAGATTGCCCGTTAAAGGCTTTCTCAAAAACTTACTTTCACCCTTTAAATCACGTTTGTGGGTTTTCTTTATAGCTCTATAATTTTTCTCCCTCCTTGTAAAACAGTCACCTGCGTGTCTTTTATTGATCTGGTGAATAATGGCGCACACATGGAACCCGTTTTTACTTGACCTGTACCTAGAGGAATGTATTAACCCCTCCCCGCAACCACGAGCTCACCAGCGGTTCCGCCTGTCACCCCGTCACACCTTTTTCCTCCGTGACTTGGTTTGGTGGTTTTTTTTTTT
>KZ507480.1:40457-53373 GCA_002844005.1 Limosa lapponica baueri
CTTTGAGAATCAAGACTGGGAAAAACTTCCCACCCCTATGAGTAACTGTGTAACTATTATTTCTTTTGTCTCCTATAAAAGAAAAAAAGGCCTGGCACCACATTATAAAGATAGATTGAAAACATGTGCTGACTTGGCATCTAGCTGTGGCATACAAACTTTAAGCCACAACAATGCAAACACAGGAGAAATTTGGATACTAGTCAGCAATAACAGGGAACATTGCCAAATCAATTAGTGCCCTCATAATAATTAATCAGGATGGCTCACTGAGGGAAGCATGTCTAATTTAGGGAACCCTTGTATAACAATCCAACATAAGTTACTATACTGAATCCGCAACACTAACCAAATACAACATGAACTTTCTAAATCATGTCACACTATACATTTAGACATACACACTTGTATAAATTTACTTAAATCAATGTATATATTTACTTAAGAATTAGTTTACAGGAATATTAACTTTTGGCACTGCACTCCTCAATCTCTCTCAAGAGCATTTCATCCCAAGGTGGATGCTAACATTTAAATCCCTGTCCAAAAAAAAAGTAAACAGAAATATTTTTTTCCTTTTCAAAGGACACTTGATGAGACACTGTTCATGCGCCTTGGATTTTTTTGTGTAAAGTCCCTGTATTTCAGCCTTTTCAGGATGCAGTCCGTGATGCAGAATGCAGCTTCCTATTTTGATAGCATCACTGAACAATGAGTGTGGACTCCAGTTATTACATCTTGGTTTCTCTTCTACTAGAATAGTGACCTACCCTTACTGACACTGTTTTTAAGGACCTTCAGACACAGTATCAAGTTGTCAGAGAGAAATACTTTTCAAGAAATGTCAGATACAAAATCTGATCCTTAGCACAAATGTGGAATACTTGCAGTCCATCTGTCTGGCAAATACTACTCTTAAAAGTGCCTCTACATTCTTGCTGCCACTGCTTCAAATAAAGGCACACTAGGCCATATTTTTGGCTGCTACAAATTACCACAGCTTCTCTGAAACTCTGAACGTCTAAAGCTGGAGTGTGCCCTGCCCATTGCCTTTAAGCAGTTTTATCCACATTGTATATGCAAACCCACCCATTTTTTACAACAACACATAAATGCATGGCGCCCACAAACTCTTTCCCCAAAGTCTCTGCCTCTAAATCACTCATGCAAGTAGCCCTGAATCACGGGAAGTGCCCTGCAGGAGTTTCAGCATGCAATTTCAGTCAAAAACTACAGAGCCTCTGAACCAGGGATTCATCATAGGAGGAGTTGTGATTAATGAAAGATTTTATGCTAAAAGAGAAAATCCTCCATACGTACCTCGTGTTTACATGCAGGGGGGGTGCCCCATAGTAATCTTAAACATCATACAAGATTCACTGGGTGCGGTTTTTCAGTGAGCAGCACTGTGTAATCAGCATGAGGAAATAAAGGGAGTCCCTCACGAGCGAACCCTTCAGAGAAGGCAAGGGGGAAAGTGATAAGGGCAGGTATAGGAGAGAAACTGCCAGCTAGTGAAGATAGCTAGAATGTGAATGGTAGCAGCTCAAAAGTGACCAGAGAGAAAAGAAAACAACTTTTTACTCTTCAAATTGAACTTTCTATATGAAGGACTATCTTTAGCCTATAACAAAAAGCAGCGATGAATCAGAGGAAACTGCTTAGACACAGACTCATCACTTGGCACCGTGAAGGAGGTGACATGCTCTGAACTCACCCCTAGTTTGTACCGCGGGGCCTGTCAGTGTGCTGACACCCTTAGCGACTGCGCATGGGATCTTCCCCCTCCCCATCACTACGGAATGAGGCCAGCCCAGGAACTATTCACCGCCCTGCAGAACTGTACCCACAGACCAGATCTACGCTAATCCAACTCAGCAAGTGAGGCTAATATTCAGGCACAGTTTGATTTACCCATGCTTTATACAAATACACATCATTAAGAAACAGAAGAGTAATCTGCTCTATTTAAAATAGCAGTTTCCATGGAAAGCTTGTCTCCAAATGGCGCTTTTGCAAGTTCTCAAGGGTAGTGAAAAGAAGGGCACCATCCTCTCCACATTTAAGGGGACTAATGTGTTTGTTATTCTTTTCTTTTGGCCACCTTTGTGTTCAGAACTAGAACTAGAAATGGAACAAAAGCAAAGCACAGCTCCCTGCTATCTGCAAACCATCCTTCAGATCTCATCCTCCAGCCCCTGTAAGATGTTCAGCTCCCTCTGAGGCACTGCAATCAGGGTTTTACTTTTGAGCTGAGGTGAAAGTATGTACCCAAGACATTTGTCTAGTTCTCTGGAAACCTCAAAAGTTTGACATTATACGCCAATACAACAATAGCTCATCATTTCCACAGTTAATAAACTCCCAACATGTTTTTTTGCAAAGCTCCTGTTTGCATACCTTCTTTGTGCAAAGCCAGGCTTCTGAAAGTTAGGTTTCCTTAGGTGACAGAATTACACTGGCAAGGGCTCAGAATTAATAGAAAATACAGCTTTGCTGGTCAAAAGGACAAAAAGCAAGCCCAGCCCCAACTATGGTTTGTTTAAAAATGATAATAATGAATTGCCGACAGTCATATATTCAGGGAAGAAAAATAAATTGTCAAGCCACTTGAATTTGAAATATTTGATCAGTCTGGAGCGTATAAAATGAACAGTACTGGTCAAAGTTGAGAAATGGAAATGTAAGATGAGTGCAGGAGGAAAGAAAACTGAATTCCTCTTGTTGTGCAATTGTTTGATCAGCTGCACCACTGTTCCTAGCAGGGTACTATGGTGTTCAGGCTGCAGCCAGATTCCCCTTTGCACTTGGGAAGTGGGACGAGGGATAAGATTATCTGTCTCAATGCAGAAAGACTTAAGGAGACAATGAGCAGGTCTAAAGAGGATATGCTGAACCGTCAGAAGAGAAAAGAGAGGAAGGAAAATTCTCAACACAGAATAAAGACTAAAGCTTAAGGGTGGGAGTGATCAGCTTCACACCGAGAACCTCTCACTCATCCCGAGACCTGGCCACTGCAGAGATGGGCTCTGGAAAGCACTGTGACAGCACAGGTGACAGAGGAAAAGCCCTTTAACTAGGAACAAGCCGCTCATACTTTAGAAAGCAGAAAACAGAAAAAGGGACAGGGAGCAGACAGCAGTAAGAGAACAAGAACATTTATGGTTCCCCATTTTATCCCTCAAATCCTAATTCTCAACATCGGAATGTGCACTGAAATGTGTTATTTGCTTGGTAGAAAAGACCAGGGAAAAAGGTCAGGGAAGACTCACTCTACTTAAGGATCATAAGTTAACTCCATTGATAGACACATCTGGCCTTTCCTGGTTTAGATTTCTCCTATTTACTCTGTTTTGGGAGGGTCAGGGAAAACCATACTCTTTGAAAACAATATTTGAGGATGTTCTGTAGTTCAGAGTTTAATGTGTCAGGATTCAAAGCCCAAGTCCATCACTAAGAAAAGTAAGTGTGGACATTTCATCCTGTTCACTAGTAGCCATCAAAAAAGCAACCCAGAACTGCACTAAAGTAGAAATTTCTGCCCAAACAAGTCCTAGAACTGGAAGAACAAGTGTGGGTACTTTGAAAATATTTCAGTCCTGAGCAGCATGTGGGCAGTCCAGCCAGCACCTGACTGTGGTATACACAGCACAGTCTGCTACCATTTAAGTGCTCTGCTTATGATTAAAAGCAAAATGTAGCTTAATGAAGAAAACTGAATGAGGGAGGGAAAGAACTAAACTGCTTATGCTGCCACTTGGTGGTTTGAAAGAGCATTTATTGCTCAACACATCAATCTAGTTTACACAGCCTCCAGACTCTCATAATCCAGCCTGAGTCCTGACACCCTATTCAGAAACAGCAGAAAACGAAAGAACTGAGAAGAAAACAAAATGGAAACTCCATTGCATGTGAAGAGGGACAAAGCCTGAACTGTAATGCAAGCAGCACACCAAGTTCCCTAGGAATGTATTCAATGTGGTAGTACTAAGGAACATTTAAGGACAGTTTTCCTTTTTGGCAAAATCATGCTAGCACAAGAATTATGAATTTTTCCTTGTTTTCCTCCTTTGCCACATTTCTTACACAGCACCAGGTGTACTATGAGCACTTCTGAAGAAAACATGTATTTAAATACAGCAGTATTAAGACGAAACAAAGTTATTTAACATCACTAATGAAAGGCACTGACTGATGCTGCAAAATATACAGAAGTTAGCTTTGCTAATCTTTCCATGCTCACTGGGAGAAACCCCAGAGATTTAATTCAAATGACTGAGGTTAACAACCAAAGCTCAGACAGTTTTCAACCAAAGCTCAGACAGATACTGTCTACATCCAAATCTTACTAATACATACTGGTCACAACTGATCTAGAGAAACTGCTGCACATTTACATCAACCACACAAGAGAGAACCCTAAAACAAGTTAAATTTACAGCTTGGGGATAGGAAGGACACAATTTTCCTTTCTGTCATTATTTTTAATTTTTGCACAAGAGAGCAGATGCAAACAAGGGTGTGATGACTGACTGCTGGCGGTTCTGCACAGGCTCTGCCAATGGCTGTGGCTGGCAGCCCAGTGCAGGGAGTCCCAATCAGCAGCAGGTGGAGCCCGGCCATAACGCTCTCCTGTTCAGGAAATTATTCTTTCATCTGCACTCCCTCACGGTTCTTGTAGCTGATTTCAACAAGCAGAAGTTGAGAATGGTAAAATTATACTTACTTGTCCTAGAACTGCGTAACTGCATAGCACAGAGAAAAAAATCCCCCTCCCCCCCAATTTTAAAGCATCTACATTCATAACCTTTTCAAAATTCCTTAACTCCATTCCCAGATGATCTGAAGGAAACCAGAGAAGTATGTACTGAGCACAGTTTCCAGAGATACATGGCTCCCTACTTTGGTATAGCTAGCCAAAGACATACCAGGAATCTCACTCCTATGTTCAACAATTTTGCAAGGACTCCAGCCCAACAATTTAGACATAAGAAGTTCAGACTGCTTGGATAAGCAATTCCCAGCATCTGGATATACATTTGGAATTTATAGGAGCAGAATCTAAATCTTTGGAGAAACTTTCAGGGCTAACATCATGCATGCTGCATTTCCCTCCTGACAGACTTCCTCATCCCTACCTGAGCTCTACAGCAAAAGAGGAAAAGGAAGCCAACATTTAATATGAAATGTGCACAGCT
Organism: Limosa lapponica baueri; assembly: GCA_002844005.1. Classification (NCBI taxonomy): domain Eukaryota; kingdom Metazoa; phylum Chordata; class Aves; order Charadriiformes; family Scolopacidae; genus Limosa; species Limosa lapponica. The sequence continues at coordinate 45,656 of KZ507480.1, forward strand.
CCGCCCAAGCCTGACCTTTACACCTGACAGTCTCTGTTATTTGAGAGTACCTTCAGTGAATCTGATAATCTTTCCTTTACTAACACTGTCTGTCCAGAAAGATTGCCAAACTGATGACAGCAGAGTAAGTATTGTCTGGAGCATGAAGAGCAGTACTAAGGAGTCCAATTCTGTTTCTGGTGTTAAATGACTGGGGCTCATCAGGGCTTTGACACTGGTGGTTCCTTGTTTTCCTTCAACACTGCACAGCTGAGTACAACTGACTCTTTGCTTGTCTGTCGGAGAAAAGCATGTGGACATATGGAAAAGCTCAAGAGCCAGCCCTACCTTAGCCTACCTTGACTTGCTCCAGCCAAAGCTGAGCTTCAACCTACAGAGTGGAAAGCCTGTTTCCTTAGGCTATTAAATGTAATTCAACCTGATATTTTCTCTTTTCAGCAGAAAGAACAAGCTTTCCAAAACAAGTCCTCCATCCACAGAGGCAGAGCAGATCTCCAAGGTATGAGAAGATACCCAGAAGGAAATGGGTGTCTTCTGGCACATCACGCACTCCTCTCCCCACAGCTTCCTTTTAGTATGCAGCTGCTCTAGGCTCTCTGGACGTAGCCTCACCTGTCTGACCACAAATGCCCCTATTTTCTTTATCCCTGTCCTGTCTCATACTGGGCCGTCTCAGGCTTCTTTGCTCCCCTCTGCATAGAAGCAAATTACTTTTCAGTCCATGCTCAGCTGCCTTTCCTAGGAACAAGAGCTTCTTTTCCAGGCTAGTGTTCTCCCAGCTTTCTTCACACTGTAGAGGAGTGTCAGCTTTTCATCACACTTGGTAACCCTTGAAGGCTTTTATGGAGACATCAGGGCTCCCAACCTGCAGGGAAGTTAGGTACTTGAACTTACTCTGTTCTATGTTTTGCTGTTTGTTCTATGTATTTAGATTTAGGTTTTGTCAGTATTAGAACAGTACCAATCAATCAGCAGTACAAACACATACCCAGACACAGCCACAGAACAAACTCATGTGAAAGCCCCTACCATAGCAAGTTGTTTTTGAGAAGCCCACACTAGATTCTAGAGGGCAAAGACAGAAGCATAGTTCCTCCATCACCCGGGCAGGTAGGATGTTCCTGTACACAGAAAGGCTCACACTGTAAGCGTGGCATGAGATCGGCCCAGTGGGGAAAGGGAACAATTGTCCCAAATGGCAAAATAGTCTGTTAGGGTGGCCAAGGAGACTGAATGGAGGAATCATAGAATCACAGAATGGTTTGGGTCAAAAGTGACCTTTATAGATCATCTAGTTCCAACACCCCTGCTGTGGGCAGGGACATCTTCCACTAGATTGGGTTACTCAAAGCCCCATCCAACCTGACCTTGAACACCTCCAGGGATGGGACATCCACAGCTTCTCTGGGCAACCTGTTCCAGTGCCTCACCATCCTCATAGTAAAGAAGGAAGTCAGTAACCTCAAAATATTTCATGTATCTGCCAACAAATCTACAAACCTTATGAAACAGGACTGCAATACGATTCAGGCCTGGAAAAGACGAGTTAAAAAAGGTTCCTAGTTGGGCTCTTCAGAGAGAACTTCTGACCCATGTGGTGTGACATCAGGTTAGAAAGCCCTGAGCAGGCTACTGTACCCGCACTGGAACAGATACTAACTTAGTCCCCAAGAAGTGTATTAGCTGCAAGCTATGCCACATTAGACCTGTCTCCTAGCAGAGGTGATGAGCATGTACAGCTTCAGAAGCCACCTTGCTCAGAACAGCTGCTGCACAGCTTTCCTTTCAGGGCAGAGGCTATCCTCAGAGTCCCACTGCTCTCAAATCCCAACACATATTGTTGCATGTTGGGGAACAGACAGATGCCAAAAGAAGGCAGGCAGCCACACTTCCTCAGTCAGAGCTGACAGAGGGCTTGGGTATCTATTTTTCTCCCCAAATACACCAGCTGTTTTAATGAAAGAGAGTAACTCTCCCTCTGAACCTTGGCTCACAGTAAAAGTAAAAAGATCAGGTTTCCTGACATATTAGAAGGCATAGGATGGGGTTTGGCAGGAGGGAAACAGCTTTGGACTGGACTGTGCAAGTCACAAGTGGTTTGGCAGAATTTCCCTTGCTCAAACATTCAACTCCAGGTGAAGTGCATTGGGCATGAAGCTGAAATTCAACACAGGGTAATAATCCTCTAAAGCACAGTGTAAATCAAAATACAGCATGTAAAACCATGCAAGATTACGCAACAGTACTCCAGAAAACACTTCCTCAAATTCTCTGACAGATTTAGTTCTTTTGTGGGTCTCCTAAGTAAGAAGAGTCCATATAGTCCTTAGTTTCCAGACCTTTATAAGCAGAAGGAATAACTTTCCTTATTATTAGAGAAAAATCCAAAACAAAAATGTGTTCATGGGCAAATGCAGCCTTGTTCTTCTCTTGCACTAGGTCCATTGTACCAGCTGTGTGGCTGTGGGTGGCAGGAGTAAATCACAAAGTAACAGAAACACTTCCTCAGGCATCCTGAGGGCGTTAGGAGCTCCAAGGCAAAACACACGCTCAGTGGCTGGGCTCCATCACAACCCAAGGATGCAGGGCTCCATCAAAACCCAAGGAACAACTCTGCAGCCAAAGCCAGCTCAGCACCACTTCTGCCACTCCATCATTTTTTGTCAGTCATCATTCTTCTTGCACAGGTAATCGAAAGTTCAAACACTCAAGCCCTTTTCTCAGAAATGTGCTCACACACACTTCTAAAACCACTGCTACTTCCTTCACAAGGGAGGCACTGTAACAGTACCTCTTCCACTGAATTCAACCCACAGCAGCTAAAGCCAATGCTTCCTGTCTCTCGCCGCTGCCCTGGATCACCTCCAAACTATTCTTTTTTCCTTTTTCATAGCTTCTCTAAGCTCCGAGCCCAACCCCAGTCTTAGCCTATTGCTCCAAAAAAGCCTATTCTTTTTCATCAGCTGCTTGATCAACATCTTGGTGATAATTAGCTATTTGATTAACCATGTCTGGACAGCTGCCATGTAGGACACTGTTCCATCAGGATTCTGGGCAGGATTTCTGCCTACTGCATTGACTGGCAGGAATGGGCACATCCATGAAGTTTGTCAGCTGGTGGCTTTGCTATGCAGAAACGAGACCTAGAAGTACAGCTATGCCAGCATGTTATTATTGCACTCGTCCTGCTGTATCTGCTTTTACCATATTTACTAAAGGAGAAAGGCAGTATCTGCCTCTCTTCTCTATTGTGTTTTTAAAAGAATAGGCTAAACAAAAACACCCCATAAGATTATATTTGGACTCTGGCCTGTCCTTCCTCAAAAGGTCAGAAACTCTCACAACCGTATAAACACTTCTGTTCTCCTGCATACATCTGTGATGCTGTTTCAGGGTCATTCTGCTCATTTTCCAAGCAGGGGCCATTGCGTTTCAACTGTTGCAGTCTGCAGATGACTCTAATATACCTCTGCAACTTTAATATACCAATATGCCCCTGCAACTTCTATCAATCAAAGGGTCATGGGAGCAGCTCTTCAGAGCAACATCAAGAATCATTCCCCATCCAATATTTACCACTATGCCAATACTGAAATTGCTATTTTTTTGTGACCAGTCAATTCATCACCAGCTAAAACCCCATTATACTCAGTCATGGGCCCACTCTTGCATCCTCACCCCTTCCTACCCCCGCCCCGCTTAACAAACCACCAGGAACAGACAAACAGAGCTGTCCAAAACTGCAGGGCCCAAACTGAGAACACCTTGTTGTGAAGCTCCCATATCCTGTGCTAAAACACCTCCACAATATCCCTCACAACAAGAATAGAGCAAAGAAGATGACTGCAAAAGGATAAAAACTAACAGTTCTACCCAAAGGACACAGCCAGCTGATACACTCCTACGTGGGATACCACCTCCCACTGAAGGTTCCCCTCTGGCAGCCAGGCTGCTACTGTCTTGTGTTGGACTGTAAAATCCAAATGGTTCAAGGCGTAATCCAAAACTGAAAATCCAAACATCACATTATTCCCCTGTTGTCTTCAACTTCAAAGTGGAGGGAAGAGGGATTTCAATTACAAGCCTTATCAGCGCTTCCTGTTACTTAGCTTACATTTCTGGCACCAAACTTTGTAGGAAAGTGTGTTCATATCCATACGGGTGGGTGGCAATAGTTGTGCATCGTTCACCTGTGTTACAAGTCAGGACAGATTAGTTCAGGCTCAGCTTTACGATAACATGGCTGTGAAAACTCTCGGATGGAAATGGGTCACATGCTTCCAGCTCAGAGATCCAGAAAACTGAGAACAACGTTGTCTGTACAACTCTGAAAAGCATAATCAAGATATCCAAATTGGCATATCAAACTCCAGCACATGTGCACCATGTCCTCTAAGGACCTGTCTCTAAGTACTTTGGATTAGGAGACATCAATTTAATACACTGTTCTTGGAAGAAGTAACTGAGGCTCAGAAAGTCAAAGGAGAAACCCAACACATTTTTTCAAGAGAATAAAAGACACCGACAGCATATTGGAGCTTCTCACTTTGGGCAATGATCTAGACATAAAACAAATGCAACTATTGCATTTCAAGCAGAATCCTTTTAGCAACCCTGCTACGTTTTAAGCCACAGGGACATCACATAGATGAAATGCTTTACTGGCATCTCCTGCAGGGATATGCTTGATAACAAGCAGCATGCAAAAGATGTCTTTGATGTAAATCTGTGTTTGGCTATGCAGCGAGAAGAGAAGGGAGATCTACAAACCAGGCACCTGAACAGCATGATCTGCTTTTGAAACATCCAGTTTATGAAACATCAGTAGGCAGAGCCTTCTTCATATTCTCCAGAGACATCAAGTAGATGTAGCGTTCCCTGCCGCTCAAAATGTGAGAGGCTATTTCACATTTATACTATTTAGAATTATTTCAGTAATCATCAAGATTCAAAACTGGCACAGTGGTTTCTATCCGTGCCTGAAAAAGCTGGCTGAAGTATCAAGGTCTGTGCCATGATTCAGCAAGAGCAGAGAGGGCAGACTCATTCCAAAGTCTTCACTGGCAGGAGTACACACAGAGGTAGAGCAGCTCTCTGTAAAGGCATTCCCAACATCTTTTCTCCCTTTGGAGTTGCCAAGGAGACAGAGCTGTTCAAGGAGGGTGAACTTATTCAGTTCATGTTTGCAAGCATAAACTGAAAATCCCAAAGGGGCAAAGTACCAACATCACAGTTTACTTTCTGTATCAGAGTGACTTCTGCCTCAGGGAAAGACAGACACCAATAAAACTGATAACAAAGGGGTACAACATCACCCAGCACAGGGAAACACACAGTTCTGTCTAATTTTAAACAGCTAAATGCAATTTTCAAATTCTTTGCATAGATTATTACAGTTTTGAATTTTTCCTTTCCAGGAACAAGTCTGGGGACTTGTTCTCTAAGAGCATGGTAAAAATAACTCCCCTGGCATCAGCTTAAATTTACAAAGTACACGTTGTACAATGTGTAAGTTGTATGACAAACCCTAAACATTTCAGAATGATTTTAAAATAATGTTATATCTCTGTATCAAAGACTGAGAGTGACTAAAAGCTAGATCTGAAAAGGTTGACTTCTTTCAAAGGCTGAATTCTTGCTTCAGTGGGGTTTAATAGTATCCTGCTTGCAAGAATACAGCCTTGTGTTCTGTTCCCCTTACTTTTGGGGCAAAAAAGGTCCCTATTGATTCAGAAGTAGAAGTCGTATTTCTTCTTTCTTGAAAGCCTCATTTATGAGAATGACTGGAATAGGATGAATACTGTTCTCAGAGAGCAAAGGTTATTCTACTTCCACAATTAAAGGTTTCTTTCAGAAAAAAAACAGCAAGACACAGAAATTTTGTCTGTGTCAAACTTTTCCACACACACTACCTGTGAAAACCTCCAAATATCTTGTCATTTTAAAGATGATAAATACATATGTAACCAGTGATAAAAATATAGATTTAGATTTAGATTTAGCAGTGCTGTGCCAGCATGGATAATAAGAGGAGCATTTATTCCAAAGACCTTTTGCCCAGTAGCCCCTGCTCCAGATCCCTGTATTGTCTGCTCCCAGGCCTCAGTTGCTCCCTATGCCCAGGAACAACACCACCTACTGCCAAAGGGCTCTGCCTCCCTGTCCTCCGGGGAGGAGGGTGTCACCTGAGGATTCAGGTTACCTGAGGACTTGTTTTCTAGCACAAGTTATTCTGAAGGGTGAGATAGTATCTGAGGTGCAAGACGTACACATGACAATAGTTTGTGCTGATACTGAACGTTCAGCATTTTTTGTATTTTCTCTTGTGCTGTGGTTAATGCCATAGTTTTTGATGTTTAAATAATTTGTAGACTGTTCATAAATTCAAGCTGAGAACGAACTAAGCGTAGAAATGAAGCCTATTAACCCCCCATTGCTGAAAATATTCTCTTTTGAAAATCATATGTAAATTGCCTAAATATGTCAGCAGGAGAAATTTTTTGTTCTTAATACATTTTGGGTCAAATTTCATACCAGCATATTCATTTCTCTAGGAAGTGACTTGTGTCTACAAACGCTTTATTTATTTCAGCCCAGCATTAGTCCCTCATGCCCAAATCAGTGACTTTACTTTTGTTTGGGAAACTGATCTGATTGGAAAAAGACGCCTGTAAAAAGAAGCAGGACACATTCCAACAGGCTAAAAATCCTTAAAGGTGAGGGAGGTATGTATTTCCCATCATAAGAGCAGGCAGAATAAGTATTCTCACCCATCTACAAAATGAGGAAAAGCCTCTTTTCTAAATAATCTGACACATAACTTCTAACCCAGTAAAATATTCAGTATAAAATATTGGGGGTGTTCTCTACAGTCCAGTAGTGAAAATAATCTTGTCAACAAAAACTTTCTGCATGTGTTTCTTTCTTGGGAAGTCAGCTGCACTTGGGAAGTTTCTTTCTTGGGAAGTCAGCATTAATCTCTGCATTTGCACAGAGATTCCAGCTCACATGGTTCTTTGCACGAAGCAATGGTGTCATTTCCTTTGAAACACCGAACTCCTGGAGTTAAAAACATGTGGAAAGTTTGCTCTTAAAACAGCAAAGATGTGTCAAAATAGAAAGAGAAAATATGAGAGGGAGGAACCAGAGGATGACAGCCACATGTATTGTGAAGCAAAAACCGAACTCTTCAAGTGACACCTTACAAAGTATCAGTTTAGATCCAGTGTCAGACGATTCATTGACATAGACCCATACGCCACTAACTGCAGCAGAGTTCCACAAGCGTGGTTTAATACCAATGAAGGGTTAAATTCTCTCTAGGATAATTGTATTCTACACTAACATCTAATTCTCCTGGCAAGACGTGTACATATTTAGCACGCTAGTTAGGGATTGCAGAGATATTGCTCAGGCAACAAGAGCACATGGAATGAGACAGGCTGGACCACAGCTCATCCACATTGCAGGTGGGAAGTTAAAGCACCTTTGCTGTTGCCCTGCCCTGGGATTGGTACAGGTTTGGGTGTAAATTAGCCCTGCTCTTCCTCTTGGCACCCTCCCTGCTGGCCCAGAGACAACCCGCTAGGATCAGCCCTCTCTGTGTGGCTGGCATAGGAAATAAAGCCCAGGGCTACAACAGTTCCTGGAGGGGAGCTTCTGCACTCCTGGCCCTTTAGGGCACAATCCAGCTGTGCGCATCTGCAGAAAGGCAACTC
>KZ507481.1:54339-68091 GCA_002844005.1 Limosa lapponica baueri
CTAAATTTGACCTCACCTCACAGAGAGTTTCTGACCTGCTGGAACTCAATTTTTCAGCAATTTTACTGTTTCGCCCAGCCCTAATTCTCAATCTTCAAGTGAACATTTTAGGTGATAGCCATTCACAATAAGTCACTGCTATTTATCACCTGCTTTTCATGCAATCTGGGGGTCTGAAATCCCTCTGGCACAAAATAGTTAATCACTTCTAAAGCTCCCAATTTTGTTCACTTCCAGGAATTTTTCACTTCAGTAACAAGACAAAATGTGGTCACCATGCTATTTCCTATGCATCTTTTCTCCTAGGAACTGAATTATCGTGGTTTTGAATTGCTGACATTGCCAGCTTCTGTTATAAAAGTGTTTATTTCGAATTGCTGTGTTGTGGCTGTTCCCAGTCACTGAGTATTTTGGCTTTTGGTCCATTTCTCAGAAAGTGGATAAGTTGCACTTTTTTGACATTACCAATATAAAGTGGCTGTTTGAAGATGAATTTGATTTCTGCAGTATTGTTCATTTGCCGTTCTTCATGCTGGCATTGGTAAAACGGCCTATAACAAACTAACGCTGTCAGGGGATATACATAATTCCCGCCTCTCCGTTCTTTGAGTGGTCTGTAGCTACTTCAGTAACAGAGGAGACTTTTCCAAGTGGGCTCTGTAAGTGTTGAGCTTGCCATCAGCAAGCTGGGGAAGCTCCTCACCCAAGTTTCCTTCGTTAAAACCAACAGGTTTTTGCATTTTGGATTGAGATTTGCCACGATAGTCTTATATTATTTGGACTGCCAACCAAAATTGGTTTGTTTGTTTTACGTGTTTTAAATGCCCCTGGCTTGATATTTTAGGATTACAGTTGTGTTAGTGCATATATGACTAAGAAGATACGGTATTGTTGCTAATGTTAGAAATGTAAGGTACCTGCTAATGCACAGCCTATGTAGATAGTCACTGTGGTCCATATGTAATCACCATGTAGTCACTGTGGTCCACAGAGGCTCATCAGGAGGTCTGATAGTCATGCTGGCTAAATATAGGGAAGATGGTTCCTCCATCACGTGCTTCAGCTCTTAACCCTTCCTCAGAGCCAGCAGCTGCTTCTCAGCATAGGCAAAATCTAAGTGTGTGGCAGCAGGTTTCTCAGAAGAGGATCCTTAGAGGAGAGGGGCGCTGGGAAAGACCAGTGAGGTTTTAGAGGCTTGTAGAAGGTTTGGGAGGTGGGGTTGGGCTCCCGTTGTCATCCCTCAGCCATCCTCTGAGGTTTCTTCCCTGGCCCCATAGACCTTCTTCCTGCCTAAAGCATTGCTTCCTCTCTCCATCCCGAGGCCACCACATGTGCAGGAATAACTGCTTTGTTCCAATGTCAAATCATGCTCAACCATGCAACCTTCCCTGAGTACCACAAGCCAGAGTGGGGGGACATGCCAAGAGGGAAGGGGGCTCTGGTGTTCTGGCTCTTGCTTGGAGATGGCTCTGCTTTTAAGAGTGTAAGATTTATGGTAAGAAGCAGCCATGTGCTGGAGACTAGAGGGGTACCCCAAATTTGTTTAATCCAAGTTGTTAAAAACGCCAGGGGGTGGTGTCACAATTCCAGTCACAACTGGTTGGTTGGGTGACAGAGAGCTGAAGGGGTCTGGGCTCCTGCCTCAGGTCTGTTGTTTGGCAGAACAGTCCATAGGATAGTACAGGAAGCCCTTCAGCAGCAGAAGATTGGAGACACCTTTGCAAATATATTCATGGTAATTTTGTCTCCTACAGATAGTCCAAATACAAAGTCACACCTCAAAACTGAGTAAGTGCAGAAGATGACAGGAGAGGCCTCCAAAGACTAGTGTCTGGAGGAAAATAATATTGCATTTAACTAGAAAAACGTAACTCACTATGAGGAGTAAGGCAAATAATGTTTCTAAGGTTTAGCATCTAGATCTTTCCTTCAAAAATGCATCTTTAAAGACTCATTGCTGGAAGTATGTTTGTTCACAGACACAAAACCACATTACTACAGAGAGAAGAGATTTTAAAACAAACCAGACGCAATAATGCCTATAGACAGCAAGCATATTTGTTCGACTCGGATTGATTTTCGCGGTGCCATTTTATTCAAGTCATTCATGGATTGACCTTGAACTGTGAATTATGATCTCTTTAGCTTTGTAAAATCAGCTTTTTGTTCAATAATATTAACTTTGGAGAAGCAAGTGTCTTCTCACAATGCTGTACAGACAACAGAAGGACAATCACTACCATTTTAGAATATTTTTTTCTTTATTACAATGGGTCCTAACATCCATCTGTTTTTTTCTGGCATGCTTTAGATTTTCAACCAGCATTTAGTACATTTTTCCCTCTGGATTTCTAGTACTTAAAATTATCCCATTTTTATTGTTCCAAAAATATATTCTTGAATTAGAGACATAGTAAATTCCCTCCTCTAAAAAAGATTGTTCTTTGTTTCCTACTGCAGTTGTTGGATGTTTTGTTCTTGGGCTTAGGGATAAGAGACTTGAGAATTAATCCTGCAAAGCTCATGTGGTGTAACTATCTTAATTCCACCATGCCCTTTTTTAAAAATCATTTAAATTTGCATGATCGTGTTTTATGTGAACAGCCAGCATTTGGCTAAAAGGTTTGATGTTAATGAAACAGTACAGTAACGAAACAGAGGAGGCTCCATTTTAGAGCTTGAGGTGTGAGACATGAGCTTGCGTGATCTTGCAACGTTCCGCATATCAGTAGGCATTTTACAGTTAGTATTACTGAAAAGGAAGCCAAAACCTGAGTTTGTCTATCTAGGGCTACTTGGCTTTATCTTTAAAAAAGAATAAGAAATTAAGTAATTCCTTGGGAAAATGCAAGTGTCTGCATTGGGATACTGTGGTCTAATGAAAGATTGATGACTTGGGTATGTCATTATTCACACTGTTTCTACTCAGTCATAGGACTATTTAGTCATTCCTTTATTTCTTTTAATAAAATACAGAGTTCATGGCCCAAGATGATTCTGCTTTATTTGGGTATTTTAAAAAGTGTATTCTGTATGTGATAGGCAAGATTTTAACTTTATGCAGACATAATGAGTTGTCAAAATCTACATTTTGAATATGATTCTCTTTCCCCAGGAGACCTAATCTGGGCAGCCTGTTCTTTCTTGGGGAGCTTGTAACTTTCCCAAGAGTAAATCAAAATCATAATAAATCAATCCCTCAGTCAGCTGAAATAGAAAAGACCACATTATTTGAGCTATGAATCAAGAATGGATTCACATGGGCTAAAGAATGAGAAAACAAATTGGTCAGTTTTAGAGTTTTAAACAAAGGGCCAGCTTGGTTATATTTTTCACTTGCCACAGATGCTTGAGCAAGCAGAAAATTTGCTGATTAGTTTTTCTAAAAATCTTCACCGCAATCTAGACTAGGAGGAGCTTTAAAGTTTGTGTTGAAGCTGTTTCTCAACACAAAACCAAGTCTGGGATAAGCATAATTTTGGGGGGTGGTAAAAGACTGCATAAAGCCTAAATTAAAATCTGAATAATTTTAGTTGAAAATCTGATTTTCCTGCAGAGCCCAGCTGGATACATGACTGCAGATGTGTTACGGGAACTGTTACTTAGTTGATTTGTGTGCACTCAGGAGAGCTGCTGAGCAAAAGCATTGCCCCTCTCCTCCAGGACACGGGACTCGGGTAGCTATGCTGGACTAGGCGGTCCAGTCTGGGGAACAAACTGGGATGCTGAGGCAGCAGTACTTAGGTCTTCAACTGATACTTATTAGTTTTTAATGTTCACCAAAAGCAAGCACTTCCTATTGAAAGTGTCTAAATAGTTCTCACCTAAACTCTGTCTCAGTGGTGCTTCACCCATTTTTCCAGGGATGAACAGGGGTCTCTGCCTGCTTTGGTCTGCTCAGCCGCAGGCTCCTTTATAGCTGCAGAAGCACCACCGTCTCCCAGGGGCTGAATGTTTAATATCACAGGGCTGAATGTTTAATATCAACAGGGAAGTGGAGAGCAGTCATTACATGGTAACTGAATCGTGGCAAACACTCCTTATGGTTTTATTGCCTTAATTTCTCAGGAAAAGGAGTTATAAGGCATATTACCATGACTGATACCAGGAGACTTGTCACACAGGAAAGAGAGCTTAAAGGAAGAAATAATGTATCCTACAAATTAGCCAACATCTTAATGGAGTCTAGTACAAGAATTTTAATGGTGTAAAGCTCTTACATTTGCTTCTTTGGGTAGGGATTTTATATTTAATGTGCCTTCAGTTTATTCACTCATTGATAAAACTGTATTTAATCCCATTTTATAAATCCTGTTAGGAGAAAGATGGTTCTCTGTAGAGTCTAAAGTCTGCCTGGCAATATCTGGGCTGATATTTCTGAGAAAGTGAACCTCCAGGCTTACAAATATTTTCTGCTCATTGTGCAGTGACGTAAGGAAAGGAGGTAGTTCATTCCTGCCCTCTGCTAACAGTTAACTGGCAGAAGAAAATACAAGATTTTCTTCTCCACCATTTTTCTATTCCAGTTTTCTGTACTAGGCATGGGAGTGCGAAGAGCCCCTGGTAGCCTATACTTCATCAATATTGCTTTGCTATCAGCATTATTATTGGGAAAGGCAAGCTAAATTAAGCAACAGTAAGACTCTTTACTCCCATTGAATTTTCCTCATGTTGAATTCTATAGCTGATGTAAATCAGCACAGTTCTAGTGGCTTCAGTTGTGCTCATTTACACCAACTAAAGAGCAAAGTGACAAGTAGTGCTTTGTAACAGCTGGCTTCTCATGTCCCCAGCTCAGATTTACTCCTCTCTGAGAGCAGTCTCTAGGGTGGTATGAACCCAGTTGCAACTGAGTGAAAAGATCTGCATCTACAGAATGAATTCAGGAGTTGCTCCAGAGGTTATGCCCCACTGCGCTCAGAGTTATTTTACATCAGGGTGACCTATGTCATCAGGAAGAGCTGCACGAGCGTGGCTGGGCTCCATTTGGTGATGTTCTGGACACTTCACCATGCTGCCTCGTGCCCTCTTGTGACCACCCGTGACTTTTTTGCCCCTCAGTCCCGCTCTTGGGTCACACGCACCAGATGTCACCATTCAAGCACTGGAGAACTGCTGGGTTCTACCTCTTCTATCTGCAAGTGCTCAGATAGCGTAACAAGCCTGGCAAGTGTATGGGGCATCATTTTCCAGCAAGCCCTGTACTATATCCAGCCATTATACTTACAGATGACCCCATACTAAGTTCTTAGAGTTTCTTGCCCTCTAGGCAGAGGCAAAGATGAATTCCTGATACCCAGAAAACACATACCCAGCACTGTCCTGTTCACACAACAATGAGCTGAATGGCATTAACCAGCTCTTTCTCAGAGTTCATCCGCAACAAAGCAAGAGACTAAGGAGAGAAAACCCAGGACTCCTAGTAGAGGATAGTCGAGGCGGCCAGGGGCGCCTTGCTCCAAAGGTGCTACCAGACAAAATGGATGCAAGAATCTTAACCTCAGCCCCGCAGCTAGTTGGCCACTGTCCTGAGAAGGCTCTGGGTATGGCCACACTGCAGAGCAGGGTAAGCATCATTGTGTGGGATCTTCATTTAAGTGTTTTGTATTGCCTGGGGAGACATACAGCCAGTTTTTCCTTTTATTGCTCCTGCAGGACACTGCCACATGGAGCAAAAACTTCCCATTCTGACTTCTCAGTTTGCTGGGCAGGCTCCAAACAGTAGCATCCATCAGTGAAAATGCTGCCTTTCTTTCCTCTGGCTCCCTGAAGAGATTACACCCCCAACAGCCAATATTTTAGGTCTACAGCAATTGATTTTTCATGATTGTCTCTCCTGCCCCCAAACTCCTACTCATCCTCCATGACATGCCCAGCCCAGAGCTAATTCAAAAAAACAAAACAAAACAAACCCACCACACAACGTCCTTACGAAGAGCTGCTCAGCTCTTGTATAGTTCTAGCACAAGGAGTGTGGTGCATTTTGATCATGCAGGGAATTAATTCAGAAAATTGGTTCACCATAAGTCTTAGGAAGGTTTTCTTTGTATTGTATTTGCAAAACCACTGTTAACAATATTGCAAAACCATATGAAGTATAAACTAGGCAATACTTTGCAAAGCACAGATTACAAAAAACAAACTTTCCTATCCCCTTGAATGCCTGAAGCCTATTGCAAAACTGTGTGAATGGCATAGGGAAGGTCAAGCATGTTCACCCAAGAAATTGTAGATATAGGAAGTGCTGTTAAAGGTTGTTACTTTTTAAGGGCTGTCTTGCCTTTTTCTAGGTTAGGCACCTATGCTCTATGAAACGGCCTTAGTTACCTTTCTGATCAACAGCAACACCGCACATCCCACTCAATTCCTGCAGTTTTCATGAGCAGATCTGTGCTTTGCTGTTGTACCAGGCTCCTTCCTTACCTCCGTTTTCTCCTGTTTATTCTGATCATGCTGCTAATGAGGCACTTGTTTCCTGACCTCTGGCCTCTTGACAGCTTCATGCAGCCTCTGTGATGTTAAATGAAATAAGGCACAGCAGCAATCCAGCAATCAAACCACCGAAATCAACCTCTGCAAGCTAGGTGGGCTTCATTAATACTTTTTTATTCTGGGCAGCGCAGGAGGGAAGGAAGGAGAGGGGAGGTATCATGCCTGGTGTTTTGCCAAGATCAGAGCGGCTCTCTGGAGATGGTACACTGAAATTTGGTGGGAAAAAAACCTGTATCTTTGCACCCATGGTAACAAACCAATAGCTGCTTACGTTTCTTGATTTACAGGATCTGTAACTAGCATCAAGTTTTTCAAAGATGGTAACGTTAGCAGCTGTTCAACATCTGGCAAACCTAGAAGTTAACAGGCAAGAAAAAAGAATTAAAATTATGCTGTTCTGAGGAGCTGGTGGAGTTTGTAAAGCTCAAAGATAGTTTGGGGGAAGAAGTCAATGTAGCAGCAAGAGATGAAATGAGCAAGAAACCAAGGGATAATTGTGAGAGCTTGGAAGGGAAGGGCTGGGGAAGGAGCTGGGTTTGTTTGAGGAGCATATCAAGGGGGGACTCATAACGAGGGAGCAGGAGCAGGTTCAGTCAGTCCAAAAGGATGATGGAAATGGGGATGTGGCAGCACATCATGGAGATGAAAGCAGACACCTATATTGGAGGCCAGGAACCTTCACAGCTTCTATTCATTACCTTCTTCATCCTCCAGCTGTGCTTCACTGCTTGCACTGTAAGGACTAGTGAGGATTTTGTTCCACTCCAAGGGTACCTTACCTTTTCCTACTGCCTATGTCTTGCTATTAAAAATTCTTGGGCTTGTAAGAGTCTAGAAGTGATCGACAACCCATGAATGCAGATAGCCTCCAAACTGAATCTTATCAAAAGTGCCAAGGCTTTTTCTGCCATGTAAGTGTATCACTTGAAAATGGTGGTCATCATTTAGGCATGAGCACTCTGCAGCCTGAAAAGGGTGGGTAATGGGATCTATGAAATAATTTGACTTTCGATGGGGAACACAGGTATTCTTGGCTGGCTTTCTCTAGGGGACCTACCAGGCAGTGTGGAGAAGAATCCTGCAGTCTATAGGTCTCTGAGCAGCACAGGAGTAGCGGGTGCATATAATACCAAGGGCATACTTGGAGGAAATTTCTGTCTTCTTGTGTGGAAGCAATGACACAGCGAAGTGAAAGCTTTGTTTAAATGCATCTACTTCATGGCAGGTACCCCAGTAAACACATGGAAGACTTGGTCTTTTTTGTAAATCAGCTACATAGATAAAAATTTTACCTTTTGTTAGAAACACTCCAGTGCAATCTGTTCTTGACAGCTGAGTCCTTCAATCCCTGTTTTCTTGGAAAGGGGAGGACCTTTTTGGGAGCATTCTCTTTAGACTAATTTCTCCTTTTACTTGTGTGATGTTTGTTTCTGTAGAAGCAGCCGCACACTGGATGGCTGGAGTCCGTCCTTAACATCCCTCTGATGCATCCTCTTGAAAAGCATCACAGTGCAGTGGATTCAAAACATTGTATAACTCAATTCCTGTAGACAACACGTGGCGGGCCTAAGAGTGGCAACTTTTTCTCTCTGATTCTCACGCACTGCTAGAAATAAAGTAGTTTTAATTGCTTCATAGTCCTAAGGTGAAGTCTCCCATTAGCAACAGCTACTTAAAGCTACTTAAAGATGGTAACAGCAAGCACTTGAGTAGCACTTTCTGTCTTCCAAGTACTTTGCAGACATTCTTTACTTCTGAATTAAGGATGAGTTTCTGTCCTTTTCAATGCTTTTTCTGATGAGGTAAATGTTCAATCTGCTGTGGGAAAGAGACAAAGGTAATGACTCCAAATTCTCCACTGGAATAGAGCCATGTTCTGCTGTTTGTTTTTGTGGTGCAAAGTGGCCCCAAAGGACATATGGCTGGTATTACTTCTGTTGGTGGAAATCTTCAGGCTATATGAAATCAGATGCCTGTAGCGCTTCTTGCCTTCATACAGCTCGTGTAGGGGGTTGGCTCCTACCCACCCCATGCGCTTCAGCCTTGTGCACCGTGCACGATGTGAGGGGCAGGGTTGTTGAACTGGCCCACAGGTGGGCTCCTGCCTCTGGAGAAGGCTGGGGATGTGTGTGCATCTCTGAGCAGTGGCTCAGCCCCTGTGTTGTGGGGAGCTGTTGTCAGACGTCCCTTATCCAGCCATGCACAGACAGCCCTTTTTCAGTGAGCTTCTGTGCCCCCAGTCAGGGGAAGCATTCATTGCAGAAGATGAAGCCACGTAGCCGGCCTTCATCTCATGTTTCTCACCAGAACCCGTTACCTCGCATGGGAACTGATGAGCCAACTGGCAGAGGCTGGGGCCCCCAAGTTGGGATGTCTCTGAATGACCACTTCTGAAGGAAGAGGCTCTGTACTGTCACTGGCATCATTGACAAAACTCCCATTGACTCAGAGGAGAATATGAGGAGGCCTAACAGTGTTGGCTTCTGATGTCATCTCCCTGATTTACTTTGTTTTCCAAAGACCCCTTTGTGCTTCTCTCCCTTGCTTTGTATTCTGAGTATTCAGACCACTTCCACACGCAGGGTCCCCATTTTTAATTAGATTGCGTTTGTTGTGACCCTGTTACATACAGGTTGACTAGCAAGTCACACGATCCTTCAATGTAAGACTGAATAAAAGCCGCGAGAGGAGGAGGGAAGCGAGGGTGCGGAGGAGGAGGGCTGCTATTGTTCTGCCCTTGGCGCTGCCAAACCATCCTTTGTTTTTGCTGCGGACTGTCTGTGCGCTCAAACGCTGTTTGAACAAACGGGGCACAGTCAGGAGGCTGGCGAGAGGGCAGCGGGAGGGTTAGCCGGGTCTTAGCTGGGAATACTTGCACGAGTCAGGAAGCAGGCATGGGAGGAAGGAAATTAAGTGGAGACATCTGTGTAGCTTAGCTCTCAGGAGCTCTGCCTGGGGTAGGGGTGGGAGAGTCATGCCTAAGATGACATAACGTATTTTGTCTTTCATGAGCTGAAAACAGAGGAAACTGCGAAAGCGAAGCATGGTCTGTGTCACGCATGGTCCGGGTGTACCAAGTACATAATGGAGCAGTGTCAGTGCTTTCTGCTCTGCCTTTCACACCCCAAAATAACTCTTCAAGACAGAGAACTGAGGAGAATGTGATATGGTCCAAAAACTGATCTTGGACTTTTTTCGCAGACGACTGAGCCAGAGGCCGACTGCTGAAGAATTGGAGCAGAGGAACATTCTGAAACGTAAGTCTTGATGCTGCTGACACTTAACCTCAAGCCAGCTAGTTTGGGTTAGTTCAGATATATATTGGGTGGTTCTTTTATTAAAACATAAACTGTTCTGTACTTGCATCATTAATAATAATAAAGTGCATCATAAATGCAAATAAACATGCAGGTCTCTAGCAACATCTGGAGCTGCAGAAACAATTCTTTAAAATCAGAGTCCCTAAATTCACAAGAATGAGCAGTCTATGGGGGAAAAAAACCTAGATGTTCAATCTCTTTTGCAAGTCTTGTTCCAAACAGAGGGTCCATCATTCTAGAAAGCCTTTATGCGGCTCTTAAACAGGATGAGCATCCCGTTATAAGTTAGTAAAGACGTTAGGGCATGGCTTGATTAGTTTTCCTAAAAATCTTCACAGCAAACTAGGTTAGGTGGAACCTTTACTCAATTAAAAAAAGAAACCAGTGTGACTCAGGATTATTTCCCTGAAATTTTCCCCTGAAACTCATCCTTTAAATCAGCCAAAAACTTCCTGGTAGGTTCTCAAAATGTGAACCAATGTTTTAAAGGGGCAAAACACCATTTAGAGACTGATCTAAGCTGGTGGTTACATTGCCACCAGTTTCAAGGGAAACAGGACTGAGTCTAGCACAAATCTCATCATCTCATGAATAGGAAAAAATTTGGTTTCTTTACTCACATTGAAGTGGTTTGAATATTTAAAAAAAAAAGCTGTGTATCTAATTGTTGTTACTTTGGAAACAAAAAAAAAAAACAACAAAAGAAACAAGTTCTTCCCTTGTTAAGTTAGTAAATCCATCATTCCAGGGAAATCTAAAAAAATGACTACAGAAAAATGTATTCTTAAGTGGTACCTTAAAATACCATAGTGTCTCCTTAGGTAGTCCATAATTTACTTTCTCTTGTTGTTCAAATAACTGCATTGTGCAGAACCATAAAAATGTGGTAGCAGAAGATTAATTCTCTGAAAATTAGCAGAATTGATTGATTAAATACTTCAGAATCAATTTCCTAGCAATTTAATGATAGTGTTAATGCACAGCAGCACTTTTTCATCTGTTCATGTTATTACATGTGGCAGAGAAAGAGAAAGAGAGAGACACCGCTGTCAGTGCAAAGAGGAGAAGAGACCAGAGAGCAGAGAGGCGTGGGCGAGCCTGAGTCTGCCAGGAAAGCCATTTGCTTGGGGTCAAGCAAATGGCTTGACCCCCAGAGGGGGCCCTTTTGATAGCTGTGCTCCTACCATCTACTCCTAACTCCCATACCTGGCAGCTGGAGAAGGTCAGGGGCAGAAAGGGGGGAAACAGGTAGCACATCCAGATGTGATTGTCTCACAAGGGGGTAGCAGAACAGCTGGAGGAGGGGGAACCTGTAACGTGACTGATGCCAGGCTTGGGCGAGGAAGGACAGAGGGCAATTCTCTGGGCAGCTCATGTTGTCATTCCGGGACTTGCCACCAGCATGACCCAACATGTGTCATGCACCACCTGGCACTGGTGCGTGACAAGTGAACACCGCCCTGGCACTGGTGAGGGTGTCTGGGGGGAGGCGGGGGGTCTCAAGCAGCTGCTTTGGCAGTAGTGTTTGAACCAGCCTCAGCAGAGGCTGCATCTCCAGCACTGGGTGCCTCGCAGAGATTCCTAAAGGTCACATTGCCAAAGCAGCCATGTAGTGACCTAAAGATCACTTACATTTCAGAAGAATTACCCCCTGAGTCGAATTGGTTTCTTTTTGAATTGAATAAAGACTCTTAAATGACATGGATGTGTTTGAAAATATTACCCTGAACTCAGGGCAATATTGTATTTCCTATATTGTATTTCTTAAGTCGAATTTTTGTAGCTTGGTTCCTAAGCACAGATCTGCCCCAAAACATGTGTGTCTTGGTAGACAAACAACTTCATAACTAGAGGAAAAAGTAATGTGGTATTTCCAAGGCATCTCAACTTTTGGTGAAGCACAGCAGGAAAGGAACAAACAATTAAAATAGTTACATAATTAAAAAAAAAGAAAGTGTAAAAATTCTCCACTCTTAGAGTGTCTGGTTTGTACAGCATCGCTTTGTTTTCTTTCCCTAGACTTCTGAGAAAAAGAATTATAACAAATATAATGGAGCCTAGAGAAAGAGAGGCATAAACAGGTTGAGCTATTTGCAAAAGCCCAGTGTACACACACATACAAAATAAAAGAAAACCCAGATAGCTCCCGAGTAGAGTTTACTCTGCAGTTAAAGCTGAAATCTCCTTGATGCAAATGTCATGTCTGGTACCACGATGTTCCTGTTACATGCGTAACCACATTATTGCCCATTCTGATGGGAAGAAATGAGGTGAAATGCAGTTGGACTTCCAGTCCTTATACATGAAATGACCACTTCCTAGCTCTGTTCTACTGCAGTAATTGTGACATGGTCAGCGTTATTGAATTGCAAGGACAAAGCATCCACTGCACAAGTTCCACTACTTGCTGGTAGCAACAGTGAGATTACAGCAGCCACAGGAAAGAAACTGAGAACAGGGACACTGGTGCTTGAGGGGTCCTTCACTGAAGGATACCAAATCCACTAACTCTTATTTAAGTCAAAGGCATGTAGTCACTGGAGAGGAGTCCAGACCTGCAGGATTAGCATGAAGACTAAAGAACACTTTTTGCAGTTAATACTTGCTGGCCAAGTTTATGAGGAAAGATGCCTCAATCCCCCTCATGCACCACCCCCATGCCGGTTCTCAGATGGATACAAGTAATTCAGTTGTCAGCCTGGCACATACAGGCCTGCATAAATTCCTCACAAAAATGATGGTTAGATAGACTCTGGGGGTCCATTTCACACTGGCACAGAAATCAGGCCTGAAAATTGCACTCACCCACCCACACACACACAAGTCTAGAGAAACAGAGCATCTCCTGAACACCTAAGATAAAGCAACAGTTTTGTAGCTTCACAAGGTAGGCATGACTTGATTAACTTTAAAGAAGTACCTTAAAGAAAGTCACTTTCTAGTTTCAGAGTAGAATGTATTCCTAATTCCCAGCTTTTACCTGAGCAAGGTCTTCAGCCTGTCTGGCTGTCTCTGAAGGTGGGTGGCTGGGCTAAGAAGTGAGGAGAGAAGAAAGACATTGTATGCAAGTACAAAATGAATGGCCATAACTAGGTTTTATACGTAACTCCTCAGCTGCTTGCAGTACTACCCTGACTCTGTGTGAGTTCTGTTTAGCACCGTGTCTCTCTGCCTTACTCTTACAAAGGATTTATTAGTGGCTCTGTTTCTGAGAGTAGGCATTTGCAGGACCACCTCCTCCAAATCTAAGACACAAAGGGAAGAACGAAATTGCTAGAGGAGCAATTGCTAGAAGAGAATCCAGCTCAGTGGGGACAGTAACCATTGAAAGAGGAAAAAAATATTTATCAGTGCAGTTATTCCAGTTATCATCTAAAAAGCCATTTGTGATTCCCTGCTGTCTTCTGTTCTTTTTACTGCAGTATCAATTTCCTTCATCCTGAGAACGTAAGCAGTATTTTTGGTAAAACGACATTTAAAGATCAGCAGCGTATTGTAAAACATCTTAACGTTGACTGGCTCTTTGTCCTCTTTGGTGGAGATTTCCCAGTCCTGCTGAAGTCAGTGAGCAGTTGTGATAGACCTGTCAGCTCTACTGTCCTGAGCAGCAAGAATCCTGGCTTCCAGCCTAGCCCTCCTCACCTGCTCAGAGACTTCTGTGGTCTCTGAACCTTAAGTCTTATTTCTGTGTGGGGAAAGCCCCGATTTTGAATGCATTGGTTTGAAATGTTGCATCTCCTCCACTGCGGGCAGACTTCCCTTGGATTAGGACCTCCTTATATTATTTTTGGCTTGTCTCAGTTGATTAGTGGGAGTGCTGACCTGTGCTCTCTTGGCTGAAGAAGTTACAGCAGGCGGTTTGTTACTGCCACTCTGCCAGGGGTGCCTGCTGCTCCTGCGGGTTCAGAGGAGAGGAAAGTGGGATTTCCCCTACCCACCC
>KZ507481.1:69417-83453 GCA_002844005.1 Limosa lapponica baueri
TGAAGGGAACTGCTTTGTGGGCTATTGCTGGTAACCTTTTGAGACCAGACAAAAGAAGATCTAGTCTTTATAACTGAAGGAGCTTTGAACAGTGAAGGATGCAGAGTCTAGCATTTGTCTAACCCAGCTCCCTGTAAACGTAGTGGCTTCTTTAGCCATTACGAAGTGAGCAAAGTTAAAACAGTGCTGATTGCATTTGAAAATTCCACTGAAAAAAAGTATAAAACTGGGAAATAAACTTTTTCTGCAAAGAGAGATTGTCATTTGAGGCATCTAAACTAAATAGAGACAAGCACTCGCAAAATGGTATATAGTGCAGAAAAGAATCTTGTATTGGCAGGGAAGGACAAATGAAACAGCATAGTTTGGGTTTGGTTTTCCTCCCATTTGAAAGTCATTTACTCTTAAAACTGAAGAATAGTCATTTCAGATACATGCATTCAGTTTCTCAGCTGGTGTAAATGTCTACAGATGCCCCAATATACATAGCCAAGAATCCATCCTGTTATTGCAGATAAACTTTATTTCTCCACTGATATATTTCCTATCTCCAGAGGTGGAGAAAGCCCCCTAAAAGCTCACATGCCTGTGAGACAGCACCATCATCCCCTTCGTGTATATTTAGGTGGGTGGTTTGTCTTTTTGACCTATGTGATCACAAGCTTTCATGGTATAAATAAGGACAAGGAAAGGGCTGTAAATCTACATGCAAAGGTTACATTCAGAGAGCTGGATTGTTTTCTTTCATTGTTAAAAATCTCACACCTTGTTCTCAGGTCACATAAATCAGCAGAATTCTCCAACACCAACAATTCTCTGCAGGAGCTAAAAATGCAGCCCAGAGATCTGTA
Source organism: Limosa lapponica baueri (assembly GCA_002844005.1). Lineage (NCBI taxonomy): Eukaryota > Metazoa > Chordata > Aves > Charadriiformes > Scolopacidae > Limosa > Limosa lapponica. The sequence continues at coordinate 70,269 of KZ507481.1, forward strand.
GTATTATTTTTTAAACACTTAAATTCTGGACAGCAATGGCAGGGATGTTCTCGTGTCTCCTTATAGCGCTGCCTGAAAAAAAAGTTCCTAACTGCATTGCAGATGTTTCATGGGACTCAAGCTCTGCGCAAAGACTAGAAATACCGTTTTACCAGGCTTTTGATTTCCCTGTACATTGAAAGGTAAACACATACAGGAATCCAGTCCAAAGCTTTGTACCATTTGATGAACAGCTGTAATAGATAAAAAGCAAAGCTACCCGTACCCAATCTGCTCCCTAAGAAATGGAGGCTTGCTAGCTCAGCCTGTGGTTCCCGTCCTCTGCTATTTTGTAGGAAAGCTACAAAGCACATGAATTGTTTGTTGCAGGCAGAGTCCACAGCTACTTGCTATACTAAAACTCCCAGGCTGTTAGAGCATCGCAGCAGTGTCTGCTCCCTGAAACCTCAGCAGCCTTCTATGAGATTTATTTCTTTGTCTTGGTTGCACTTTTACATAGAAACAACGGTGAGAGCTGTGTCAGTCTGAGCCCCTGGCAGTCCACTCTTTAATTTCATGCCCCCCATTCCTGGTCGCATTCCTTTTTAGCCTTTTTTGGCTTCTTCCCTCCTAAAGATTTTTCTCCCCGACATTTGTGAGGTTGGTAGCAACACACCTTAGTTAGCATTGTTCAATTTTGGTCAAAACTGTTGCAAATTGTTCTGGTGGCACACTGTAATTTAATGAAAGAACCACAGGCCCAGTCTAACAGCAAATTTTGTTCTCACCTACCAAACATACTGTTATAAGAGCTCAGGAATCACTAGAGGAAAGAAGTGAATAAAGCGTGCGAGTGGATAGATAACAACTAGAAATGCCAACCACCTAGTGAATCCTGCAAAAATTGTTGTTATTCCCCAGCCCTGTCTTTCATGAGTGTGTCCCAGATGTGTCGTTGTGTCTACAGCAGAGCGGCAGCCTCCTTCTGTCGATTTGTACTGAAGCCTTATTACCGAAGGATTTTAAACCTCAGATCAAGCAGAAGTTTAATTGCGCACGGCAAATGTTTTGCCCAGCAGACCTTTCTGTTTGCACCGAGATCTGATGCACACACATGCCTGCAGGGTAAATTCAACATAAGGAAAGTGTGCCACCTTGCCTCCTTGTGACCACGTGTAGCTGGTAATAAAAAGGGAAGGGGGGCGTTCTGCAGAAGCCACTGAAAAGACTTTTGACCTTGCACTATAGAAGTTGCTGCTGTCCCCACGTTTTTTGGTGGCGTGATCCTAATGCCAAGGGAACAACCCACTTCATCCGTTAAAAAAGCTGTTCTTAAAATTCCTTCAGCGCTGACATTTTGTTACAGCATTATGATGATAAGTTGTAACATGACATGCTGTAATAAGTAAGATTACCTTGCTAGGTCTAGATGCCTTATTAAAGTCAGCAATAAATATCCAGTTGAATTCATCATCTGGACAGGCAATTTCTAAAAAAAAAAAGGTAAAAAAATCAGGTGACCTATAGCGAGTTGCCCCTTTAAGCTCTTTTCATCCCCTCAGACTCATCTAACTCCAGATTAACTGGGGATAGGGAATAAGTGCCATCCAAAGGACAAAAAGGAGGTGAATGCTGCTTGATTCAGTTTCTCTGTAGCTCATGTCCCTCCTGCCTGATGAAGTAGAGGTGAAGCGTGTTTGCCTGTCACCTGAGATGCCATGCTCCCTCTCCCTGCCCCTTGGGGTCCACCAAGCAGCTTCGTTTGAGTGGAGGGACATGCGGATTAGGAGGGGTTTTCTCTGAGCGCTGATCTTTGCTCACAAGCCTGTTCCAGGAATATTTACCTGCAGAGGCCCTCTGGGAGAAGCGTAGCAGGCGGGTCCCCTCCATGAGGAGATCTGGGCCCCCAGGAATTGCTACTAAGAATTTATCCTCTCTGAACCATGGTGAATTTGGCTGAGCACCAAGGCAATTAACACAAGCCTGAACTCCCCCTGAGCACTTCCACTACAGAGAGAGTCATAGCCTGGATTAACAGAACACGTTACAAACCACTTGCAAAGAGGAATAAAACTCTTCTTTTCCTACCTTCTCTTGGCTCAAATAGCCTCATGCTCCCCATTCCCAGAGCTGTTCACTGCTTCCTATCCCCCACTGCCAATAGCTGATTTTTCCCAGAGGTCTAGCTCCAAAACTAAAAAATCTTGTAGCTGTAATAACAACAACCAAAGTGATGAGGTATGGCTATTTTGTAAAATCCATGCAATAATCTGGAATCTTTGCTCCCATTAGATTCCTGCCCTGGTACAACTTAAACTCTCTGCTCACTGGAGAGCAGGCTGGTGCCTCACTAGGAAATGTCTGCTGTTCAATCTTTTCTTTAATTGACCTCCACTGGCTTGCATCAGCACAGGCTGTTCAAAATAATGAACTCTTGAGAGAGGTGGGACTCATCAGACGGAGGTGAGAGGGAGGCAGGGGGAAAAAAAAGGGTCAGAGAAGAAAAAAGGTTAGCGGCTAATTTGGATAAACTGCATTTATAGTCAGAGGGAAAGGTCTTCGGGGCATTTTCATCACACCCCCCTCCTATGTCTTACCACAAAAGGTGGGGAGCAAAGGAGAGAGGGGACTGTGTGTGCTGCTACTTAGGATCTGTAATTTTTCACCTTGGTTTCTTCAATAAATAACAATAACATTTTAACGAGGTAACAAAGCAGGCAACGATGAAGTGACAAGACAATGAGCTTCATTGTGACTGAAGTGGAGCAAACTCAGCATTTCGTGTTTCACTAAATCCCAAGACCAGACTGGCCAGAGTATGTCCCCCTCCACTTTACCTGGTGGCAGCGCTTAGGTTTGCTTCATTTCCCCCATGCCGAGAACAAAGGGGTTTGAGTTGAACCTTCCCTTCCAAATTGGTTTAGTGTCAGAGCTTGAAACGTGCCCATTTTTATCTCCAGTGATCCAGAATATACAGAGGAAAACTTGACCTCCTGTGACAAGACATGGGAGGTGCTGTCCCTTACACGGCTTTTGCATTAATACAAATTTACTTTGAAAGGGATTTTCATCCTGGTTCCCGCTCAAATAACGAGGTACTCGCCATAAAGTTGGCCTGCTCCCTCTGCTCTCAGTTGTTCACAAATAGGTAAATAGAAATGTATAAGCTCAGGAGGCATATGCAGAAAAAGTCCAGACATACACATGCACATCCCTCTGACATTAACAGAAGTAACTAAAAAAGGGTCTAACTCAGTGAGTAGGATCCCTTTGTAGGAACCACCTTGTGCACACGATTGGACTGTGTCCTTGACCGTGTCCTTTTACCAGAAGTTTTGAACATGCCCTGTTCTTTCTGCCTGTTAGAAGAAGCAGAGCTCATTCTCAGGTGCTGCCCAAGAAGGATTGTGTAGCATTAAGCAATTTTGACCCAAGAAACTGCAGCTCACGGGTCATAAAAATAAACTCCAAGGTGAGATCTCAGGTGAGCTGTCCCTTATCATGAACAGACATTGCACTGACGCCTACAGTGGAGCCACTTACAGTCTGTTAGCAAAGCTGTTTTCCCAGCTATTTAAGAGTTAAGGGTGCTCTGGGTAGCCCAGACATACCAAAAGGGGCAGAGCAGTTTGTGAACTGTTCAAATAACGTAGCTTTAAGTAATTGCTTTTAGAAAACCACTCAGTGTGGTTGTCCCTCTCTTTTCATTCAGTGTGATCAGATCGGCACTTTGGTTTAATGTACTGAATATTTTGTGTGTGTTTATATATGTAAATATATGCAGATTTATGCCTATACATGAACTATGTGGTATAAGCTGTGGATTTCAGGACTCTCTTTCATAGTCGGAGCACTGGCACGCGATTCAGTGCATCTTTTTTCTGTTCCTAGCTCTGCCCTGGGCCTCCTGGGTCACCTTGAGCTGGTTGCTTGGTCTCTGTGCTTCGCTTGCTCTGGCTGCTCTGTGGGGATGGACACACTGCCCACCCCTCTGATGGGGTGGATAAATACCTTAAATTGCACTGGTTGTAGGTTTCTGAAGCAAAGGAAGGACGTCTAAAAATAATACACAGTAATAGTTGTATGACTTCAGAGAAAGAGAAGCAGCAGCTTTTAGTCTGTCTTACGTTCAGGTGTCACCTAAGAATGAAAAATGCACATTAACACCAAAGTTTCATAATGTGCCTATGCCCTTGACATTTTTTCATGTATAATTCAGTGCACAGTTCTTCGTACCCGGGGAAGGATTGCAGTGTGTTTCAGTGCAGGGGTTGGTTGTACCTAATCTCTTTTTTGTGCATTTGCGAACGTGAGAACTTACCTCAGATTTGTCTCATTTCATCATGTGGCCCTTAACATTAACAATCATTTCTTTGATTTTTAACCCACACCCAGCACACTGAGAAAGCCACATGAGCTGTTTGAGACCCAGTGCATTACTGAGGTAAATACCAGCAGTGAGTTCACATTGCTGGCAAAAGTACCACTGCCTCTGTGGCTCTTGGTGCTCTTGGGCTCTTGACACCACGTAGACATCAGCCTGGCAATGGCCGTGCTTCGGTCTATCAACAGCCACCTGCCTTCTCCTTTGTATAGACTTACTAATCACTTAGATTAGCACAAACGTGAAAGCCAGCTACTGTCAAGAGCTGACAGAACCTGTGAAATAGAGTCAGTCGTTTTGTGAGAGTCCTCTTCCAGCTTGGAAAGCTTATAGGAGCTCCTGCTTCCCTTGTAGCCATTTAGAAACACAGAGTTTAACTCTGTTTAATTATATATTTTTGTCGTGTTGTTATGATCCATGTAATAAGACATTTTATTTTTTAAAAAACTCCATCCTAATTTAAAACAGCATCTAGGCTATGTCCTAAAATGATAAAAGCTGAGAAATGTACAGAAAATAGTAGTGATTCATCCTTAATTCATGCTGTTGTGAGAAAAAAAGCAGTTGATGCGAGTAAAGATGGAGTCTCACCCTTATCTTTGACATTGAACAAGAGGGAATAGCTTCAAGCTGCCACAGGGTAGATTTAGACTGGACATTAGGAAACAATTCTTTACGGAAAGAGTGGTCAGACACTGGAATAGGCTGCCCAGGGAGGTGGTTGAGTCACCATCCTCAGATGTGTTTAAGAGTCGTTTAGATGTGATGTTGGGTGATGTGGTGTAGGGGAGAACTTTGTAGGGTAGGGTTGATGGTTGGACAGGGTCATTTCCAACCTGAATGATTCTATGATTTTGGGGTGTAGTCATAATATTATTTCAGCATAAAGATTCTCTATTCCCATAGCCAGGGCTTAGATTTTAAATAATCAGAAGCAAAATTCTGCTGTGCTATCTGAGTAATAATGCATCAGCGCTAACAAACCTGCAGCTCCTAGTGCTAGGGCTGCTAGAAAAAACTACCAACCTAAAATCACATTCAAGATGGCTTGTAAGAGAGAAGCTTCACTCATAGCATAACTGTGATTATACTCCAAACACAGTATTGAGGTTTGGTTTGCTTGCTTTTGTTAAAAGCCTGTCTATTAATTGCAGTGTGTATTGGGCTTGCAGGTGACTTAGGAGTAGGTATCAGGGCTGCAGGCTGAAGAGGCAATTCTGTTCTGCTAGAGTGAAAAATAACATTTTTAAATCTATAGGTGTTTCAATCTACTTCATTGTGCCCTCTGGCTTTTCTGACATGGTACTCTAGCTCACAGATGGGTTTGTCCTGTTGTCGACAAAACAAAGGTTATGCCTACGCATTTTGGTTTTTTGAAAAAGGTTCCCCAAAACTTGTAATCTGAGCTCAGAAGGGCATGCTTCTTGCCAGCCTCACTGCCTACATGCTCTTGGGCTGACCTGAGCGTGGCTGGCCTGAACATGAGTATATGAAACGGGGCTTTTCCTGGAGAGCTTTTGGAAGAAATAGGAGGAATGTTGTGTGACAAACACACACAGAGTAGCTCGTCACAGGAAATTTCATGCCTTCTGTAGAAGAAGGTGGGTGTGAGAAAACTGTCTAGTTTTAAGATCTTTGCAATATTGAGAAGTTTTGAAGTTGTGCTTTTTCAAACCAGCAAGGAGTTTTTCCCTTATTAAATGCTGTGGTTTACTCTAAAATGGCTATGGAGACAACACATAAACTGCCAAGCAGCAACTTGACTGGCGATGGCTGTCCTAGGCAAGGGCATTGCATAGTGGTGTAGAGTTGTGCTCCTGGCTACGCTTGTTTTTCTCAAGATTTCTCTTCCTTCAGTGTGTGCAAAATGGCTGGGCTGCAGCCAGGAGGGGTAGAACCTGATTCCTGCCCCTGAGCATCTCACAGGCAGGGCATTAGTGCACCTCTGCAGGCTCTCTGCATGAGGTGTTGGAACCCAGTCCAGGAGTGTATGCTCAGGGCTATCCATGTAGAGAGAGCAGCCCCACTGTCACCTCCCGTTGCGACCATCTTTTCTAAAAAGAGAAGAGGGAGGCAATCATCCATGCGAAGAACAAGCACGCAGGGATTTAAATACGGAGGCAGGATGGAGCGGTGGAGCTGTCTTGCATCAACACCCAAATGCTGGAAAAAGGTGGGATTTCAAGCATGTGCTTCTCTTTCTTGTGGTCTCGCAAATTTTTTGCTCTCCACTTAGCATCCTGGCTGTTTTGCATCTTAATTCTCCCTGGAAGATGAAATGCAGGGAACTGAGATACTTATTTTGGGAGGAAGGTGGAACTGTATGTCTGGATCCAGAAGCCTAAATACTTTTGTGGAATAGAGTCTCAAGCATTTTATGAAATATTTAGACCTTTTGCTATTCACGAGGGTGAAGTATTGCAACACACACCTATTTCTAATGAGTGGGAATCGCATGATACACTGTCTAGCTAATTGTTAGCAGGATATTATTTTTACTCTAATGGTGAAACCTTTGCAGCTAATGTACAGCCACATGCACACACATATGTAGCACCTTTTTCAGGAGCACTTAATTGCTCGACATTAACCAGCATGCTGTCCATCCAAGGAGAACTGACCACTGAAAGCCAATTCCTGTCCCGTGTGACTGACACTGCGATACATGGACTACCAGCACACTACTGTTTCTAATTTGAGAGGAGAGTTTTGGCTGTGGCTGCCTATTCTGCTGTGGAATTTGAAAGAAATGCTTTGGAACAATGAAGATGTTTTCTTGATGTGATACAGTCCACCCTTGCCTTTTTTTTTTCTGGACTTGCAGTATGCAATGTAAACTCTTAAAAGTCAAATTCACTGTGACACAAAATTGTGCTGCAGCATACAGTGAAAAGTTCAGTCTGCAATAGTCATCATCTTGCCTGCCTTTTCTGGAGGTAAGGACAAGTCTGCAGAGTATCAGAATGGTAAGGAAAGTCATTTGTCACCTTTTGCACATAATTCAGGGCAGGAGCGGCTCACTGCCTTTGCCTGACTCTTCCCAGGCAGCACAGAAGCACACGCAGCAGCTCAAGGCTGGGGATCATACAGCCTGTGCTGGTAGTCTTAAAGTTGTGTTGTGGTCCTTGTTTCGTCCTGAGACATTGGTGCATGAGGAGACTTTCTTGCATTACATCTCATTTCTGCCAGGGGTGATCGACCTCAGCCAGGGATTGAGGTCTCCAGCCACAGCTGCTTCCCGAACAACAGTGGGCAGCTCTGGCAGCAAGGTGGGATGATGTTCAAGGTGCTATAACAAGCGGTTATCTCCCAAGTAGTAGTTCTGTGAAAGGCTGATAAAAACAATGGTACTGGGAATGTCTGAACCCTCTTATTATCATAATAACAAAATAAATGCTCAAGCAGCACTCTGCAGGGAAAAAGTGAAGTCCTGATGTCTTTTTCTACTCCTCCCTCAAACCTGCAGCTGAGTCAAAGGCCCACGGTAGAAGAGCTACGTGAGAGGAAGATCCTCATCCGCTTCAGTGACTATGTAGAAGTGGCAGATGCGCAGGACTACGACAGGAGGGCAGACAAACCCTGGACACGTCTCACAGCCGCCGACAAAGTAAGTGGAACAACTTTGGGAGAGCCATGGTCTGAATAGCTAAAGCATGTCACAGCAAACGGCATCCCTTGGGTCCCACGACCGTCAGGGAATAAGCCTCCACCTGACATCCCTTCCCAACATACCTGTGGTTTCTTTCCATTCACAAGGTTTGTTATTTGAGCCAGATCTTTGGCAAGAAGGCTCCTATATGCGTGGAAAGCAGGAGCAAGGCCAGCAGCGTTATACCACTGAAATAAAGAGGAGAGAACATGAAGCCCTGGGAGGAAAGGTCTCAATAGCAACCCTGTTATTTGTTTCTTGGTTTTGGTCTTGCCACATAATTTCTGCCAGCTGAGAGCTATCCTGCAAGACCTGGCAGAGCAGTGTGACAACAGCACTTGCCAGAATTGCGATGCCAGGACAGAGCAGGCCTGGGTGCAAAAATGGCAGCAAGTCAAATAATTGGCAAACGCACCTGCCACAGAAGCCAGGTAATTTCTTTACAGTGTGTTAGGACAGGGATGTTTACTCAGGATTTCTGCCCCATTCCACAGAGTGTTTTAAGCGCTGAACTGAAATGGCATGAGCCCTGCAGATGAAGCAAAGCTGCTTGTTTGGTATTGAGCGCGCTGTCCTCTGAGTGCCGGTGGGACCTTCACAAAGTGATGTCTCTGGGGGCAGCATTGGTGGCAGAGGCATTAAACTGCCGGCAAATTATAACAGTCATATCCTGAGGGTCTTAATCGTGCCTCAGGAAGAAGACTTAAAAATTTTATGGCCACTGTAAGAGAAGGGGACTGTGAGGCTGATCAGTGACTCCCGTGCTTTAGTCACTCTATGATGCCCATGTAATTTTAAAGACTTTCAGGTACCTGACTGTTTCTTTGCTGTGGGACTCATGCAGCTGGCGACTACAATGTCCAATGTTTAGACAGGGGAGCAGGATTCCTGGCCATGCCACGTATTTATGATGTTCTTGGTTTTACTCACAGAGGAAAAGGCAGCCTGTTACACTTGTAACCAAAGGACTTGTATAGTTCTGTGATCGCTGGTTTTCTCCTTGACAGAGGGTTTTTTCAGATTAGCTTTGTATAAGTTAATGTAGCATAAACTGGTCTGAAAAAAAGAAAAACTTCCTTGGAACTATACACAGACCATGATATACTGGGTTAAATTAGCTTTTCCCATTTTACCTTCTCCACATTGGGTAAGATCTTATTCAACTGACTTAGTTATATTCTCCCAATTGGTAGATGAGGGAGGGAATAAATCTCCAGATGCTTCTGTACCCTTTGAGAGATCCCTGTCTGGGATGAAAGGCATGGAGAGACCCAGCTGGGGAAGGAGAAGATTTGGTGTCCAGAGAGGTCCTTCTTTATCCTGTGTCTGGGAAAAGAACAAGTATTAAATAACCACTATTAAATGTAGCCTGGTAAAGAATTCGGTATTAAGGCCTCAGAGTACTTTGAGGTCACTTTTTCATAATGAATATGCAAAGTCCGTACACAGTGCAAAAGGCTTAAGTTCTCTAGGTGAACCTTTTCTAAGCAAAGCAGGAGTAGAAGAAATGTTTGTCGGTCTAATATGAATGCCATTTATGGCACGAGGAAGCAGATACGTTATTTTGGGGATTTGGGTCAGATGGGCAGTATTCTGATTTCTGCCATTCAGATTACCTGCTTTTCTCCACCACTGTGTCCGCTGTTGGAAAAAATGGCCAGAGAAACTGAAAGCAACTTCTAAAATATCTGACGAAGCTGCAACATCTTACAAAAGATTATTTTCTTGCAGAGCTTTGATTCATTGGTCAGCACAGGCTAGATTTATTGCAAAAATAGATTTTTAGTAATGGACTTTTCTGATGTCAGTAAATCTGGCTCTGTGTGCTGGGTGTCGGGAACTGCCTTCAGTCTGACTTCATCTTTACCAGGTCTGGCTGTTAGAGGAAAGAAAAGGGCACTTTTGAATCTCTCCAGGGGTGGAGGGGGGAATAGATTTCGGACCTTGTGAGAGTCAGCAGCCCACCTGGCCTCTTTCACAGGCACCTCAGCAGCAAAGTGCTCTGCTGAAGGTAGGCCCTTGAGTTGCTGTGTAGCCGTGGCTCCATCCTGATAGATGGAGGCAGAGCCTGACAGACATTTCTAAGGTAAATAAAAACCCAAAGCTGTGCAGAAAGAGCACAAGGGGCCTTTTCTGTAGATCACACTCGCAAAATCTATCACTTAGAGCTTGTCAAGGCAAAGGTAGTTGGTGACTGGATCAGTGGCTGTTGCAAAAGCCCTGTTTCGGGCTCATGCGGTTCATAGTGGTTTAGCTTTCCTTCATGGAGAAAAATTCCTGACAGACATGAGTACCACCGACTGGAACAGCCCCTTGCAGCCGCTGATGCTGATTTCAGCATCACAGTTCCAGGCAGCGGTGCACACCATGGACCCATGGGAGCATTTGGCTGCAGCAGCCTCACATCTTCTTCGTACCCTCACAATGAAACCCACTTGTGAGCTACAAATACCACAGGGCTGTCAGAAGTGACGACTTCAGGGCCTGGGACTTGAGCCAGTTCCACTGAGTGCCCTCTCCAACACAAAGCTGTGTCCCTCCAAGTCACCCCTTTTTACTTTTTTTATTTTATTCTTGAATATTTCTCTTCCTGCCAATCACCCCGGTTTTCTTTTCTCTCGTGGACAAACCATAGAGGCTGTAGGTAACTGAGTCTCTTGTGGATGCTGAATACAACCACCTGTGGCTAGTTCTCTGCTGGATTGGTGTGTTAAGTCGACTCAGTAAATGGCACAGCTGGGTCAGAAGGGCAGAGGAGCACAGCCCGAGGCAGAGAGGAGGGCAGGGAGCCAGGCATCCTTCTTCCCCTTCCAAGTACATTCAAGGTCAGGTTGGATGGGACTCTGAGCAACCTGATCTAGTTGAAGATGTCCCTGCTCGTTGCAGGGGGGGGTTGGACTAGATGACCTTTAAAGGTCCCTTCCAACCCAAACTATTCTGTGATTCTATGAAGCCAGCTCAGCTGCTTTAGGTAACTTCACCCAAGGAAATTCAGGACCTCGTAAAGGTGGGAGACATCTCAAATACGAGTTTGGTGAGATCTGAGCAGAGTTTACTCACAGTCTGACTCTGAAAACGATCGCAGTGTTTGAGCAACTCTGGTGCACATTCTTTTTCTCACGCTTATGCTGATTTGGATTTTGTACATGAAAGTGTTTACATAATAAGCCAGAACTGGGTTCTGTATCTGCATTGTCTTCAATATGTTTTCAAATTGAGCCATTCCACCGAAGCATGTATCCCTTCCCTTTAGGTTATTTAGAACATGTTTATCTCTGTTCCTTTTCACATTTTAAAGTATTTTTTATGTTTTCCTTTCTCTGATAGTGTTACCTATCTGCTTCGCTTCTAATATACTGTTTTGAGAACAAAGTGAACTTATTTTGATCTCTCTCATTTATGAGTTTATTTCTCCTTTGCAGGCAGCCATTCGAAAAGAGCTTAATGAATTTAAAAGCACTGAAATGGAAGTTCATGAATTAAGTAGGCATCTAACAAGGTAAGCTGAGATTAATTTTTTAAGAGTATCAATGAATACTGTTGTTTAAAAAAAAAAAAAGCAGCTGTTTCTCCAACACCCACTGAACACACTGTGAGGTCTAAACAACATTTAGAATTACAGGCTGTAAAAGAAACTCACACAGAGGAACTCATACTGCCTCATTCCATGCCGGTATGCAGGCCCAGGCCATCTGTTTAATAAAGTGTAACCTCCTTATATTTTACTTTCTTAAATCATCATGCTCTAGCTGCATGCCTATTCTTCTGATGTCAAAAGCAAATGGTGTAGAGCAAACAGTGTTGGTAGACACTGAATGAATTATCTGTGACCCCAAACCACCAACCCTCCTCTCTGACGGGCTATGGCCGAGCCACGCTGGGAGGTCAGGGCACGTCTCCTCACACGGCCTGTGCTGAGTCTGCCCTGGCTTTGGTGCTGGGATGAGCTGAACTCCTGGCATTTCAGCTGAAGTCAGGCCTTTGCGAATCAGCATTAACCCACGCTCATTGTCCGACGTTAAATGTAAGTGTTAGGTACTGAAGACAAGTGAGAGTGAGATCTGGTACAACACTGGAGCTGCCCTTGTATTAATACGTTCATCAGCTGGGTGCTCATAAAAAATGCAGTTAATACTTTTAAGAAAAATACAGAAAAGCTTAAGGCAAAATTAATTTTGTATTAGGGGATTTTTATGTGTATAAATTAATAATTATATTAAAATTCACCACATGTATTATGCATATATTCCCTTGCAGAAGTGATCTCCCTTCCACTTCCTAGCGTGTGCTGGAGTGGTTGCACTGGGGTTTGTAAGGAGTGCTGCTAGAGACACACCAGCTGCCTGTCAGCCAGGAGGTCTTTGGAAGAAGCTTTAGGGTGTGCAGTTGGCCTAGATCTGTTGACCCCAATGACCGAGCCTTTGAGGGACATTTGGCTCACTCCTCCAGGGGCTGGTGACAAATTTGGAAAGGATGAGGCTTTTTTAAAGGGGGGTGTTGCTACAAGGAATTGAGCTCCATTGAGAGCTCAGTGTATTTCCACCAGACCTTTAGCATTCCACATAGAGGCTGGTTTAGTTTTTCAGAAGTTTCTCCAGCTGCTTGCCTTTCACATGTTTCTGGGCAGTATTTTGCTTCTCTTCCAGTGTTGGGGTGAGCAGTGACCCTCTGAGGTGACTCAGTTTGTATTTGAAAGCCACCAAGTGGTTTGAACCAGAACTTACTGGTTAGACAAGTGGCCTCAGGAAACACTCACTTGAAGGAAGTGCACTTAAACAAAATAGAGTAATTCCCTTAAACAAACTTAGCTAAATCACCATTATAAAATCATTAGCAAGGTAATGAGCTATTCATGTCATTAAGCAGTGGCATGAGCTGAGCAAAGAACGCGAGTGTCGCTTTACCAGTGGGACACATTAATTCATGATAGAGTGGAAAATCAAAGCTTAAAACTAAAAAATACCTCTGCAGAGCTGACAAATCCAGGCCTCCTGACACAGGGTGGACTTGCAGAAAGAGTGGCCATTTTAGCTCTACTTGTCTCTTCGGCCTCAGACATTAAGGAATAATCGAACTGTATGTAAACCTTGCTGGGTGAAGAGCATAAGGTTTGTCTAAACCAGCAATTAGCTCTCCATTTTTTTTAACGTACAATATGCACTGGAGGCTATTA
>KZ507482.1:0-10955 GCA_002844005.1 Limosa lapponica baueri
TTATGATCCCCAGTAACAGTAAATATATTTTATATATAAATTATATATGCATACATAAATTAAGTAAATTCCTGTCTGTGGATTAGAAGCAGATATGTGAATACACAAAGATTTATTTATAAGGATTGATATTAAGTATCGCTGATTAGCTGTAACTGTTAGAGGGTTTCAGTAGATCTGCTAGAAACCTCTGAAACACCAGGCTCATAAGCTTATGGGCTGTGCAATCTCTCATGAGCTTAAAAGCAATGGATACCAATAATTTAGTGTTCAACAATACTGCAGACTAAAAAACTCCTTCATTACAAAGCAGGTGCAAGGAATACTCGAGCCAGTAAGAAATACTCAAAAGGGAAACAGTTCACAAGCAAAAGACAGAAGGAAAAGAGTCTGACCTTGCAGTTACAAAGGAACATATTTGTACCAAAAAGACTTTCTAAAGTACTTATCTAGCAAGCATCAGCACCTCTTCCTAGGCATTTACTTCATGGCTCAGTCACTCCATGTGGTCCCTGGTAAGAACAACAATGTAGATCTAGAGGGGCTGTGGGGATCCACAGTTGAGAGGGATCACTTGGCAACTGGATCCAGTCCCAGCAATCATGAACCGTTTATGCAGCCTGTTCCAGAATAGCCCACAATATGTGGGGTCTGTATATTCAGACCCCATAGGTCATAAAGCAACATACTATGACAAGTTTAAGACCTACAAGAAAGGCAAACTATAACGCACTCTTGGAAGACAGCAGAAAAAAATTCAAGACCTTTACCAAAATTCTAGAACAGTATGGGAAGAAGGAACTTGGTGTGTCTGCTAGGACACATTTCATAAACCGTATTAGGTACAGAAGCAATGGTTCATGCTCTACAATCCATGCTAATTTACAATAAAGTACTTCTGACTAAAATTTTCTGAAGAATTAATTCTAACTCAGCCAATTTTTCAGCCATTGAACATTTCCTTAGTTACAACAGAAGCAGAATTAAGTTAATTCTTAAGAATAATTCAAAATTCCCTATGGTTGACTACTATCTCTAAAAATGAGATAAGGAAAAATATGGAGGTGGATTTCATACAATCCATGTGAATCAAATAAACCAAATAATTCTCATAACAAAAGATGCATCAGATTCACATTGAAGGACTTATTACCTCCCTTGCAATTTACATCCCTTAATAGAAGAATTTTTTGCAGAATATTTTAAAATTCCTGAGGATTTCACAGGAGATGTTGCAAACCCAGGGTAATAGAACTTTAGAGATAATGGATGAACTTTACTACAAAGTCAGATAGGTGGACAGATGAGTGGTTTTAGAAAAAGAGGAGCTTGCCAGATATCCTTCCAGGAGACAGGACAAATCTGTTCTGTATCTTACCAGACTTATCAGAATCTTACAAAATATTGAAATTCTCTGGAAAACTTATTTACCATTTTTTTCTGACCAGCTCTATTCTTAATCTTTAATTTTTCTAACAAGATAAAATTATATTTAGGCTTGTCTAAATTCCCTAAATTATTTATTTTGGTAAAAAATTTAGATTTGTTTTACAGATACTTGAGTAATTGGATCCACTACTTTCATTGTTTGACACGCACTTTGCTCTCCTTCCTACCCCATCGTCTTGAACAGTTTACGGAAATTTGTGGTGTTCAGAAAGAACAAGCATCCATTTTGCAACATGCCATGTAAAACACTTTGTAAACATTCTTATCAAATGTCATTACCCACATTTCCTAAGAATATGTGAAAAATACATTATTTGTTATATATTTTTACATTTACAAAAATACATTACTATGTACTGCCTACAGTATTTTACACAACAGAGTCGTTTAGCATTGCAGAGACAAATGTAAGATTCCCCACACCACCCACAGCAGTGTGACTCAGTATAATTACAGAGACACCACTAGTAACGTCGAGAACATATTCACTTGCTATGCCTATCTAATTCCTGGCTTGCAGTTAGTAGTGCTGCCAGTTGGTGTCATTATGGCAAAATGATGACATCATAGTGTGGACAGCTGACCTCAAATGACACATTTTATATACGCTGAGGAACCCACCACTAACAGTAATTTCTGTTAATTTAGTCTAGATTCAAATTTGTTAGATAAAAAACCAATAACGTCAGCATACTGACATCTCTAAAGCGTGTATTTCTCTATAAGTACTGGCTGAGTTGAAAATCAACACTGCACCATGTGATTAGTACCACATGATGGTTTGATGGTTTTGGGTCTTTTTCCTTCACTTTTTCTTGCTTGATATACATTTCCATGCTGCTTAAACATATAGTATTTCATCTCTGTGTGAAAGTACATTCCTGGCTCTGTACTTTTCTTCTGCTTTATTTCCTCTACATGAAGTAAGAGTCTGTGATTCACAGCTCAGGCCTTACAATACTGCCTCAGTAGCTTTTTGAAGAAGTAAATCTTGTCTCTGAGTCCTGTGTTGCTGTTATTAGTGCCTGAGCTAATAATTTCAAAACTCCCTCCAAACTATGCAGTTAATGTCCACGTTTTTTTATTAGACCCCAGCACCTCTGTGCTGTGAGATATCATCTGAAGGAATTCCCAAAACTGCAAGAGACCATATTGTATGCTTTTGAGCTGAATATGTATTCAGTGTTATGAGAAAGGAATCTCTTAATTACCAAGAAATAGGTAAGGCAAGTCTGCAGGGCTGAGACTTGATAGGAAGGATTTAGCAGCTAAAAACCAACTGAAGCTTCAATTCTTAGGCTACAAAAGCAGTGGAGGAACTAATTTTCAAAAAACTGACTTAGTAAATAAATTGCTTTAGCTCATTAGTAACTAGTGAATGAGTGAGCTCACTGGGATTCTTAATCAAATAGCAGCTGAGTCACATTTGAAAGAAAATCACCACTCACAACAAGTATCCTTAGGAGAAGTCCTCAGTCCCAGACTTGAGAACGGTATCTGAAATTCTTTGCAAGATCACAGGACAAAAGCAAATAAAGACTTCAAAACATGTTGCAAAAATTATAACATAATAAACTTTTAAAAATATCCTTCCTTCTCTCCATCTCAACAGAGAAAAATACATTTTATTTTACTGACCACTGCTTGCAAGTTTAAATTATGGTGCAATTATAAATTTACAAAAGTTTTTTCTTCTTAGTCCTGCAATTCAATGTGCTTGCCCTTTCCTTGTTCAGTTCTGCAGAATCACTTGTCCTTTGCTTTCTTTCATATTTTCAAAGGTAGAACAGAATTTCAGTTTTCTGACTGCTTCTCTGAGGCATGTAGAGAATAGGACAGCTTCTAATTAAAGCCAATTGTAGTATGGAGCCTGACCTGCAAGGTCACCCCAGCAGATACATCACTCATACATTGTGCCATGGCACTTGTGCTTTGAGATATTTACAGCTTTTATGAACTTCCATTTTGTCATGGTATTGGACATAGTAAATATTTGGATACAATAATTAGGAGTAGCTAGAGCTAACTATAAATATATATTTCTGAATCATACGATGCGTATCCAAAAAGGTATGACGCACAGTGTTTGTAGTTGTGCAATGGCAGAGCTCCTGAGCATCTCTGAGTATTGGGTAGGATGTGTGTGAAATTCTCACCTCCCACTATCCTGTCTTACACATTCACTCCAGTCCTTACAGGAAAAGCAAGAGTCTAAATATGGCAATAGTGAAACGATCAAAGCACATACAAGTCTATAAGCAATTTTCAGGACAAAAGAATTAACAAATAGGGCAGTAATCATACCAAACCAGGTTTCTCAAGCTCTGCAAAAATCTAGCAGTGGAAAAGTCTGTATCTGCAGTAATTTCCTTTCCCAAAACAAACTTTAGAATCCTACAAGTAAATCTACCATAATCTATCTAGACTTGTGCAAAGCATTTGACACTGTCCTGCACAACACCCTTGTCTCTAAATGGAAAGGACATGGATTTGAGGATGGACCACTCAGTAGACAAGGAATTGGCTGGATGGCCTGTTGAGGATGAAGGGATGCAATTCACTTGTAGAGAGAACCAGCGATACATTTATTGATATAAAACAGGGATTTAACAAAGTTTGATAGTAAACGTGACAGTGTTTTAACAAGATGCAATGGCAAGACACACTTGGTTATATACTGCATAGAGGACAGATCTTCATAGTCCCTTCCAACTCTAACCATTCTATGATTCTATGATTAAAGTAAGTTTAAATAAACCAGTTACAATGCAAGTTCAACTAGTTCAGCTGAAAGATGGAAGGGAAAAAAATAAAAAAGGAAAAAGAGAACCTTGTTCTTGTTATGCACAAGGTACCCATATTCACTCAGCTACTAAACAAATTACTGTTGCTAAAATCAAGACATTTGCTCCTTTTTCAGTTCAGGTCTTTCTGGAAACAATATAAGAGTGTGGAGCCTCAAGGGTCTTCTGAGATACAGATTGCACTAGAGTTCCCCTTCACCGGGATGCTGAAGAGTGTTGAATACTTTGCACTGGTCTGCTATGAGATACCACTCAACTCACTTCAGCCCCCTCTTCCCTTTCCTAGTCTTTACTGATACAAAGAAGAGTGTCTGGGTTATTCATCCAACCCATCCCTTCCAGTATAATCCACTTAGGGTCTATTTAGTCCCATAGGGCATGAATTTGGTAGGACTGCACAGCTGTACAGATCTAGACAATATTCCTCACTATTGTGTCCCTCATACTGGCTTGCTGCATAAATTTCACAGAAGCAGAAGGAATTTCTCTAGTGCTGAATAACGCTAATATGTGTGAATAACATATGGCTTTGTGTTTTCTTTGTTAAATAAACTCATCAACCCTATGTCTCTTTAAATGCCTCTCTGTGGGATGGCACCAATTCACTTGTATGTTAGAAGAGTACACTGGTGTGCTAATAACAAATTAGCATATGAATAACAGTTAGATGATGAGAGATTAACATAAAAATGAATTGTAAAAACCCAGAATGCACAAAAAAGTTGCATTGTGCTGTCAAATTTCAGGATTACAATAAAATGTAATCCTAAAATTAAAACACCACACAGTATCATCCTATGTCAACTTTCTTTTTACCTGCAGTATAGTAACAGTCCAGTATTCCTGAATAGTGCACTATGGTGTCTGCAGGGATAGAAAGAGTAGGAAGTTCACACAGGATGCATTTAACTCTAGCCGGTGAGAGAAATTCATGGTTTTCTTCTTTTACAAAAGCAAGCAGAAGTGAAGAATAAAAGAAAGGGATGACCCTGTCATAGCAAGAAGATAACTTATTCACTTTCTATCTTACTTTAATGTGCAAATCAATCCTCATGCTGTTCTTTGCCAGTTTCCACCACGTTAGTCACCCTAGAACAGCTGGGAGCTCTCCTGCTGCTCCACCTGGCATTGGCTTAGGATCAAATGGGGTCATCTGTCAAATAATATATGAGAAATAAACTGATGGAGGTCTTCCAAGGGGACGAACCACTTGCTAGTTGTGTAGGTAAATTACAATGAAACAATGTAAGGCTCATTAGTTTGTTAATGAAGATTATTAAATAAACAGTGTACACATTCAAGGTCATTTTTGGACTCTTTTCTAGATGCCTGCTCCAATTCTCATATAAGGTATGCTTTTAGGAATAAGGAACGATTTTTTCCAGGTGGCTAAAAGTCTCTGAGATGGATTCTAGTTTAAGAGTTCAGTCCATAGATCTCAGATTTCATTTAGACCAAAATAGTTTTGAATTTTAACTGGTTTCTGGCAAAGACTTTTTTTTCCCTTCACAGTTAAACACACCATTTGGTCTTTCAAAATCACTTCAGAGTTTTTTAGAATTCCCCAGAAATCTTATCTACACTCTAAAAAGAGACTTGTGCACATACCTGTAACAAAACGTCAATGCAAAAAAGTTGCCCAATTCCAAGCATCTTTTTAATTTGTGCTCTATTTTGATTCAATTTGATAACTCTCCTGATAGCCTTTGTATTTACCATGAACTCTTTTCTACCCTTCTACTTTACATTAAAGTATTCTCTTTTCAAATGCAAATAGCCACTCACCATCACTGACATTTGGGGATATTTTTATAGGAGTCCCAAATGCAGGAAATACAATATTCTTTGTTCATAGCAAAACAAGTGCAATTCAGCAAATTTACATGTGCACAAACATCAAATCTTTTGCTCTAATATTCCAGGACCATCAGCTAGTGTTCTCTCTGACTTTTTAAAAATATGTACAGTATTATTTCAGTGATTTATCAAAATAATCTGGAACAATTTAGTGCATGTCTCAGCTAGAACATTAGTTTTGTCATGCTGAATACTAATTTGTTTAGAAATTCTCTCATGTTTAATCAAATTAAGTATAATATCAAATAACCTCAATGAATTCAATGACTCACCTATGTCTCCTGAGGGAAACAATTAAAGCTACTTCCCTTGTCACATAATTCCTTCGCAGCTTTGAAGGCTACTCACATTTTCAAAGAGAAATGAAGTTAGGTCCTTCAGAAGATATGCACAGATACTGGATCCTTATGTGTCATCCATTTGTGTGATCTATCTTTAGGGCTAATTTAATAGCCTTTTGATTGAAATAATGAACTAATTACTACAGTTATGCATGTAGCATTACTATAAGCACAATAAGACCAGCAAATCATGAAAACCATGTTTCATAAAACAGAGTCACTGAAGGAATTAATGGTAAGAGTAAAGCGTTTCACAGAAATAGAGCAAACGCCTGTGGTTCAAGAATATATGACAGTACTTTTTGCAGACAGTGAGCACACCTAATTTATTCCATAGATTTACTTTTGCTTTGTGCTGAAGGAATTACAAAGCTTCCCAAAGAAAAGTTTTGACTCCATTTATAGAACACAAGTAAACAGTGAATGACATAAAGTCCATACTTGTAAGTACAGATAAAAAAGGCATCTGTTTCTTCAAGGGCATAAAGATCTAAAGCTTGGCACTAGCTGGTAATCTGGATTAAAAGGTTTTATGTGACTTTACTTCTGTGAGCTACATCTTCCATTTACAGCAAAAAAGATATAGATGAAGACACCTTCACTTACGTCATGCGAAACTTCTGGTTTTATAGGCCATATTCAGTATATTGGCGATCATCAAGATTGATGCAACTTTCACTTTTGTACCTCTCCCAGAGCACCATTATCAATAAGAACATGACGCCCTCTAGTGTAACCCTCCCTAGGTAAAAATAAAAAGCAAACTAGGAATATCAGATCTTCCTCCAATTACATTAGCATATATGTTTAAATAAAGGTAACAGGGTGCTGTCTTGGAGCTAATCCTTGAATTGTGCGTTCTTCATGAAGTAGCTGGATGTTATTCCCATTTCACTTGATATTGTATGGACTCATACACATGTTCACTCAGACCAGTCCAGTGCCACTGTTGAAAATGAGTTAATTTTCCTTTAATTTAGAAGGAAAATGGTCATTCATTGTTATTCTGCATATTTTAAAAATAATACCTCCTTCTACCTTTTTATTCTTAAACTTTTGTGCAAATTAAAGATGGACAATCACTTGAGTACTTATTTTAATAATCTATGTATACTTCCAGAAAGTATTGCCAATGGTTTATTTCTGACACTTAGAATACCTTGCCTATGGATTTTCATATATTTCTGTCTTCTCTTACCAAAAATGTTAATAAAGCTATGTATTTTGCAAAGAAACTTTAATTAATTTAATTTAATTTAAGATCCCCCTTTCTAAGTTGTTACCATTCTATGGGATTTTCAAACTTAATCATATATTTACTACATATCCCTGCAATGGAAAAAAGGTCTCTTTGAAAAAATACTTTTCCCTGTCTGCTGTGTCATGATTGTTCATTTTCACAGTCAAAAAAATTAAGTAAACGTTGTTTGCCTTGTGGGTGTGATTTTCTTATGAGTTTCATACTTTCTTCTTTTTGTGCTACATAATTTTCCATCACAAACAGCTAGATAATAGGAAAAATTTCATATTCAACTTTTTTTTGCATATTATATTTTATGACAATACAGGAAGAAAAAAACATGTAAGTTTACTGTATTGAAGTGACATAAAACCAAGACGTACGTGTTTGCATATGTTTGACTTGACCACATAGCAAGAAAAATCAAATGCAGAAACCTTTGCTGAGGTAGAATAGCTGCTGAATTCTATGAATGATATGATTGAGTAGAAGCTAAAAAATAATTGAGCTTGAGAGCTGACATTACTCAGTACCTACTACTTTCCAATGATAAACATAAGACTAGATTATGTTGCCCCCTATAATTACCTTATCAAGATACACATATCCGTATTTCAGCCTTTAGCTACATATGCAAACTAGTCTCATTTTTGTTTTATAATTCTTGTTTATCTCCATAAATGTAAAATCAAATGTATGAATTTATTATAGAATTGTTTCAGCCTACGATGCAACAGCTGTTCTTTGCTTTATTCTTTACATAAGCATAAATGAAAATTCAGTGCACCAGAAGAGACTGGTTGGCTCAGGGAACAGTCAATGAAAAGTGGATACTTTCATCATCAGGTCATCAATTAGATTGTAATTTGGTTTAATTATATGTTCACTGCACCGTTACTGCTGTTGGTCTTGTTTGGTAATGTGAGCTGCAAAGCTGTCCGTGAGTTACCAGCAGACTCTGACCTCGCATACATTGCAGTAAATAAAACATATTGTGCCAAGAAGTTGGGAACAAATGAGGAAAGTGCAAACTGCAAAACTGTAAAAATGTATCTCTCTCTCAAGGTCCAGAAATAGAGGGCGTACAAAAAAGCGCCTTTAAATACTTACTGACTGCATTTAAAGTGCTTTATAATTCTGATTGGACTGTTAAGGGAGGGGGGGAGAAGAAAGAAAGTAACTCCACTAATATGCAGAGTGTCCTAATCAGAACTTGAACTGCATGATCCTGATGAAACATATTAGATTCACATATAGATGAATTAATCTAGAAAAACTTCATTCATTGTGAGAAAAAAAAAAATTGTAAAGGAATGACTTTACTATATATGGTATGAAAAATCATAGCATTTTTCAGATTTGACTTGGCCACCTAAAACTGTTTAATTCTGCAATTCATTTAAACTTGCCAGTACTATTTCATGAATTGTATTGGTAATGACCGTCAGAAAAAAATACAGTAATCAAATGACACTGATGAGGCTGGGTCAGTATTGAAATGTGGTCCTAACATAATATAAAGAGCTAAAAAATTAGTGTCACTCAGACAGAAAAAGCTAGAATTAGTGTCAGAATAAAAATTAAAAAAACAACGTTCAGTAAGTATGAAGTGATGAAAGAGCAGACCTTGAACACCAGCAGTGACAGAATGAACATAAACAGAATGATAGACCACAAAGAAGATATAAGTTTGCAGGGCAGGATTATGGGGACGAAGATTTAAGTTCATGCCAAGTATGCACTGCTGTTGTTCATCATAAACAACTATATTAGAGAATCAATGAACAGTGAGAGTATGATGCAATCTACAAAATTTTTAGATGTGGGAATACCAGTAATATATAGGATTATTGCAGGTAACCCTTTTCTCTAGTGCATCCTTTAGTAAAGATAAGGCCATGTTCCTGTCCTCTTGACAGGGCTGAGACAGATTTTCTAACAGGATGCAGAGTGGGAGTTCATCTGCTCCATTTACTCTGGAGTTATCTCTTCCAAGAATAAGAGAAAGCAAAAGTAAAGAAAGAAAAAGAGAAGAAAAGAAATTAAAAGAGAAGAAAAGAACTAAAATTTTGTTACTCAGACGTTCCACTGTCTTTCTTTGGGAGAAGAATTCTTCCTTTCCAAGGGAGTACACTAGTACAATAACAATAAACATCACTCAGCAGTTGTAAAACAATGGCTAGTAATCCAGCCCATCTCTGTTTTGAAGAAGCATGCAGAGTTCTTAAGAATAAGAGTAGTTTTGTCCTTTGTTAAAATCATGAGTTAACTCTGCTCTCGGACCACTTCTCCTCCCAGAGTGGTTACTCTCTGGACCTTACTCTCTGGTAAGGACTCTGGTATGCTTTGCTGACACGGTAAATTCGTACTACCTTAGATCATATTATCTCTTGATGCATTATTGTCTGTTGCAAGTCCTATATATCCTGTCACAATGAAACAAAGCTAGAAGAAATCAAACTGAGGAACAAAACTTACTGATAACAGGAACTCCTATAACTATGAACCAACTTCCTAAAGGAAGTCACAATAACCTAGTTATTCAAAGAATGAAAGAATAGATGACCCTTGAAAACATCTTTCTTCCAGCAGAGTATACTTGAAGGAGATCTTCAAAATACACGTTCTACCTCAAACAAAAATGATGGATTTTGACACAGAAACTGCAGGGTTAGATTCTGTCTCCTATACCACAGAGGAAATCAAATTATATGACTCAGATTGTACCTTCTGATCTTAAAAAATTGACTCTCTACAACCTACTAAATGCTAAACACAAACTGGTTCTGTTGCTTGTCCTCACAGGAATACAAATGCTTCTCTCATAAGTATTCAGTGCTAAAATATTGGTTCCTCTTTAAATTTATTTAGGGTATTTGTGTTCAAGGATAAAGTGTTGAGTAACAAGATTACTCTTACACTGAAAAATAAGCATTTATCGATTCAGCTCTTGACATCCTGTGAGACATATCAATGAAGATGAAAGGAAGCAGGCACTTCATTCCATTGACTCAAAGATCACTTTGAATTTTCACCTGCAATAATCCAATAAAATACGTACCATAGGAAAAGATATTTTTTCCTAATAATAGTGTTAAAATTTCAATTGAGCACAAGATGGAGAAATGTGAAAGGAAATATTTTTTGTTTTCAATACTCAGAATACAGAAAGCAAGCATATTATGTAAAATTAATATGCTCTTTTCTTTAAGATTTGGGCCCCTCACTACAAGAAGGACATTGAAGTGCTGGAGCACGTCCAGA
>KZ507482.1:47995-60587 GCA_002844005.1 Limosa lapponica baueri
GTAAGCTGTCTCACTGTTAGTACTTTCATGGACCTTGTCCTTACAAATAACAGACATGGAGTGGTAACTCAAGCTCTGCTTCACTTTGTTAATGAACTTCAACCTCCAGCAGCCATAACCATACCAATTCCCCTTCTACCTTATGTCCTTTTTTCCCTTTAAATAGTAATTAATTTTATATGTAATGGAAGATCTTTTTCCAACATGTGCCAAGACCTTAATACAAGCAATTGGCCAGATCTTCAGTATAACTTCATTGACTGTTAATGATTTACAACAGATGAGAATCTGTCTTCAAAAAGTATATTACTAATTAACTTATGAAGAGTTGGCTGCTTGCAGTATTTAATATAATTCTTGAATGTTCCTAGGTGTGCATCTGAATTTCAATGAAACTTGTACCAATAGATAGATATTGACATTCTCATGAATACCAAACGAGTTCATTAGCACTTGCCATGCGACAGTGAATACCTTCTGAATTTATAACTGAGTGGTCTTCAAATGAAACTGCTGGCCACATATCTTCAGCTCCAACTACCTTTCATCAAATTTCAAACTCTTCCACCTTTTCCATTTTCTACGTGTGAAATGGACTTGTAAAATTGGAGGGGAAAAAAAGAATTAGTGAAGAGAGATGAGAAGCAAGAAAGTCATGCACCAAAGACCTGCTTACTGCACTGATATTTTGACCAAATTTAGAATACAGTTCATCTGGGGACATGATTCAAGTCTGTGAAGGGCCTATCAAGAAAGATGAATCTTTTGCACTTTGCCAAATAAAACCATTTGCTAAATAATTACAAGAGAACTAGAATGCCTTTTGCTGAAGGGCAAAGGTTAGAAGTACACCTCAGTCTTTCAAAACTGTTTTACCTGTACAGCACTGACTTTGTAGGCTCTGGCAATATACCTTAAGCTCTTCTCTGCTTACTATCTCATGCCACCCCTTCTCACAGTATCCTTTAGTCATGGTTTGGCAGCTGGTCTACATCAATCTCCCATGTATAGTTTCCTCATAGCTTAAAATGGGTGATAACCAGATCATGTTCAATGCCGCTGTTAACATTTACACTGCTTGCAAAATGGCAATGAAGAAAAATGAAAGGTAAGATGGAGGTCTAAGGGGAAACACAGAACAGCAGCAACAAAGAGCTGTTCTTCTCAACTAAATACTAATGTATCTGAAAGCATACATTAGCAATTTGAAAAGACTGAAGAGAGTTGGGAGAGTGAAGGACAATGACAGGAGCCTATAGTACTTAAAGGTAATCGGACCTTGAAAGTGAACTTTGGCAGTGAGAGGGAGAGAATAAAAAGGACTGTAAAGATACAGGAGAAAAATATTCTTTATTCTTCTCAGATAAATGCCACCTTATTAAAAGAAAAAAGTAAGTAGTATGTAAGAGTAAGAAAAGATCAAATAAATCCTAGGTTCCTACTAATGGTTGAATTTTCTGATGTCAAATAAAGAAAAATCCTGGAATGAAAATTATTAGTTATGCCATTAACTAAGAGTCCTTATATGGAACATACCCAGAATCCAGTAAGGTGAAATTGTTTTCATTCCCTTGTCCAAAGCTTCAGTATGTTTGTGTCCCATTGATATCAACTAGACTAGAACACAGTTCTACAAATTTAAAAACAAAATAAAAAAATATCTGGGATGCAGGAGGCAGACATACAAACTGATCATTGCAGCATACATGCAATTAAAATTAGTTTCAGATATATGTATCCTTATTGTGTTTCCATACACAAATGCATATATATTATATATATGTAAAAATGATAACACAGAGGCCTGTGTAACTCATGCTTGTGAGGCTCTAATAGAATTCATTATCTTGAAACAGAGAAGTGTGCATCATCTCAAAACCTATGTACTGGGAAAGAAACTGTTGCTTGGACAATGAGAGAAGAGATTGAAACCAACTCTTCTCCACTATGTTAGATGAATTCTGCTTTTGAAGAGTCAGTGGGATGAAACAGCAACGTAATGATGGGAAAAATATGACATGTTAACTCTAGTTCTGTAGCAGAAAAGAAAGAATTTACAAATACAATTTATTTTTGCACATAATACCATTTCCAGCCTACTATTTCCTCAAAACAAGACTTATACAAGCAGGTGGACAAGAAGACCTCTTCAAGTAGATCCTAGTATTTTTCTTTTTGCAAGACATGAATGTCACTAACAAGTACAGAATAGTGAAAAACAAACCTGAGATACTGTAAATGATAAGTTCAGTTTTCTAGAGCAAATATAAGCATTCAGATGTGAAAGAAAATGTATTATTATTTAAAGGGAAAAGCTTGACTTACAAATTCCATCATGTCATCAGTTCAGAAACATAAAAGCAGCCATCACCACATGCTACAGCAAGGCCAAGTGATATTCTGCTAAGTAATAGGAAGCAGAACCCAGATTACCCTTGAAAGCTGGGTTTTTAAAAGGTAAAATCATTTTGTACCACTCAGGTAGCTTAAACAACCCCTAAATGCACAGAGGCCTCATGGGAAGAGAAGTTCCTGGCAGCAGCCTCTCAAAGTAAGGGGGAATGCTGAGACATGAATATGTTGTGAGTCCTTAGGATCAACCAAATGTTTAATGCTAATGTCAGAAATCAGGGTTGTTCAGGAAAGTGCTAATTATTCCCAAGTTCAGCACCTGGGAATGGAGAACCATAGTCCTATCTTGTACATTCACTCAACTCTAGTGATGAGAAACATTCTTATACAGTTCAAAATCTCCATCGTGTATTGGCAGTGTATAAACAAACACCCATCTGAATTGAGAGAACCAGCTGCTGGTTGAGGGTAGAAGTATTTGGAAAAAAGGATACTATTTCCATGCTGAAAGACACACCATTTTTAAGAGGATGGTTCTAACAGGAAAGCCTGGTTGCTAGCTGATTTGTGTATGATTCATACACTCCAAACAGTCCTGAATAAACAGGCATAGTTATTAAAGAATAGCTGCATAATATTTCCATTCATACAGGGTTTTTTATTTGTTTTCAGTTTTTGCCTTTGAGGGAGAAAATTTCTCAGTTAAGAATGATTCTATTCTTTATGTGGAACAGCACCAAACTAATTTTCTCTATTTTGGATCCTCAATACAGAGTCTAAATCAGCACCATCATTGAAGTAGCCCCATTTTAAATGTTTCTTACTTGCATTGAATTTTGTAAGACTAAAGGAACTTCTTTTTGATTAAACTGATGTTCTTAGACCACTGGTTCATTTTAGTTTTGCTTTTAATACTCCTGATGCTGTCAAAATACAGGTCTTATGCCAAAAGATTAATTCCTACAGAGAAAAACAGTATAATTTTATGACACAGGGAGCCCAAAACACAAAAGTTAGGAAAGAAGAAAGAAAACAAAATAAAACGTATTTTAAAGATATTTTCTAGTAAAAAACAAGCTAAAAAATTTCAATTGGACCTTTTTTCATTTTCTTTTTTAAATAAATGAAAGAAAATGGTTCTGTCAGACTTCACTATGTCAAGGTTTTGTGAATCGTAATGTTTCTAGCAGAAGTTTTATTTCATTTAAATATGGACATTACTGCTTCCGATTTATAGCAAGATTACTGTATTAGGAGCACCGCACAAGCGGGTCATTATACTTGCACTACACTTGGATCAGATATAGACTAGATGCCTGGATTGCATCTATTCCTGAATCCAGAAAAACGCTGAGCTCTAGTTTAAAACTGTGTGCACAAAGTTAGGCAGCATGAGGATGACTTTAGTTTTTCTGCTAACACAGTTGAAATTGTGCATATGTTTAATTTCTCCAGTGGCTTACACCAGAATTCCGAGCTCTTCACAGCACCTAGGCATAGGCCTCCTGCAGAAAAGTTGGAATTTCACACCATGATTTGCCACATATTCAGTTATCTTGGCTTTAAGAAGAAGGTGCTGAGACAGTGGAGGAATGGATTAGCCATTTTCTGTTATGTGTAGTTACCAATCTTCTCATAAAGACCAGCCAAAGATGTGCATAGATCTTTTTATTTCACTTCTGGACCCTACTGTGTTAGTACCTGTCTCTAAGCTGGTTATCACAGGCTCCCTTATACTGGGTGCAATCTAGACAATAAAAAGGATAAATCCTAACCCATCTTAAAACAGACATTGACTTGTGATCAAAATACCTTCAAATGGCTTTCAGACTCAAGAAAGAACATCTGCACTCCTAACAATCCAACAAAGATGAGACAGAGCTGATACACTGACTGTGTGTAGATACTGAAAATTAGTCACTTATAAAAGTCCAAAATGCACTGCTCGACTGCAAGAATGAGGGGTTTGTATTTGGCAGTCCAATGAAACCACTCATTCAGCAAGAGAAAGAGACTTACCAACATTTAAAAAAAGGTTCCAAGCTATTTATACATCTTCCCTGTGTCCTGCTTTCATTTAAGGTGCGTGTTATTGCTGTTGCAGGCTGCTATTTTATAATCTCTCCCTTCAACTCCTTACTTATCTCTAAGACTACCAGTACGAAAGGATGAAAGACAGACATGAGTGACCATTGACATCAGTTTCTGTGCTGCTCTGGCCCATTGCACAGGGGTTTTTCCTACTTTTTTGGTCCCCCTCTGTGTCATGGTAACAATAGAGTTAGGTTGACTGAACCATTGTGCTTGATTCAGCGCACAGCTAAACATACTTTTGCTACCTTCTGTGAAAGGTATTTAATTTTTTCATCATCCTTCATGATGAATAATGGGTATTTATTATCTTGAAAAGTTCTAATTTGCATTCAAACTTGCAGCTTAAGCTCATCAATAATACTAATTCACACTTTCATAGCACATTTCATCTGAACAACATAAAGGACTTCATAATTGCCAAATGATTAAGTTTTACAATATCTCCCAAAGGTAAAAAGTATTTCATTCACAGAGGGTCTCTATAGCAAAAATGTTACCACGTCTGCACGCTGTTTGTTGTGAGCAATCATGAGAACTAGCATAAAGCTTAACAGCAAACTGTAAATCTATATTTATATAAAGATTTGGGTTTTGTGTTCTGCACCACGCTGGAGAAAGACTTCAGCATGTTAAGGTATCATTGTGCTAAACATAACGGCTCTGCCCTGACAGCGATACTGCATTTAACCCAGCAGTTCTCAGCTATGTTCAGACCCAGTACAATTGTTAACAGAGTCCAGGGCTAACAGAAGGGTAAAAGGAGGCAGATGCTGATTCAAAGGAAGAAATCAGGAATAGATGTCAGTTTTGTTATCAACATTTTTTTTGTTTAACTTGTCATAAAACCTGCTCAGTCTGAGTTAGGTGGCTACTGGTAGATTGTTTAGATCTGCTGTCCTTATCTGTAATGATTATTTTGAGGTTATATGATTTATTGAGAAACATGAATCAGAATTAATTTTCACACATATGCAACATCACGGCTTTTTCCTTTCTGTTTTCAAGGCTGTAAGTATGACGAGCATCTAATCTTTCGAGCATATGACACCTGAATCAACGGTTTCTCAGAGCACATCCTCTTTTCCTTGGAAGTGGAGAGGGACAAAAGGGTGAGGGAAAGCAGAAAACTTCCACATAAGTGTTACATCTACACTAGAAAATTTCTGGAGCCAGGCACTACCACCGTTCTCCTACAGAATACGAGAAAGAGACAATACTGAGGGACGCCCTAGAAAAGGGGAGAGCTTCAATGTAAGAATTCATGGCTCCAAGAAGGAATAAAAAGTAAAGGAAAGCACTCAATTGAACAGTCCCAACAGATCCTTCACCAGGCACTCATGTCCCATGCTGGGTATCAGGTCATATCACAGCTGAAGTCACAGAGTGGGGCTGCAGCAGGGCACCTGTGTAGAGAGTATGGGGTAATTCCCAGCTCCAAAGCTGCTTTGGTCCGCCAAGGCTTCACCTTTTGGATAGATCTGGCCTGGCACAGGGCATGGAAGGGATAGAAATAATGATGGAAGTTCATCATGGTGCTATAAAGTGAGACTCTAGATCACATACCCAAAATCTATACGTGATGAAAATTAAAAGGAGGGGGAATTATTTAATTGGAAATGGATAGCCTGTCTTTCCAGAAGTGACTGCAACAGCTGTTCACTTCCATTTTATTAATAACTTTGTTCATAATCTTAATTTTACCCTTTATGTAATACTTTTGACACTACTTTTTTCTGTACAGCACAGATGTCTCCTACACAAAGGAGCTACAGGCAAACACCATAGCAGTTAGTGAGAGCAAACATTTAAGATTTGGTAATAGTCTTTATAATTAAATTTTCTTCTTCCTTTCTGCAGTACCTCATTTAAGTAAATGACTAAAATGTTCTTTGCATCTATTTTTCCTGGCCAATTGTTGGTTCAAGTAGGTAAACACCTAC
This sequence comes from Limosa lapponica baueri, assembly GCA_002844005.1. Taxonomy (NCBI): domain Eukaryota; kingdom Metazoa; phylum Chordata; class Aves; order Charadriiformes; family Scolopacidae; genus Limosa; species Limosa lapponica. The sequence continues at coordinate 54,382 of KZ507482.1, forward strand.
TTGTGCTACACACAATTAAACTGTTTCTTACTCATCTGTGAAATAGCTAGTGTTTTCTGTACATTTTCATGTCACAAAATCTATGGCAGCCATAGCAACGTAAAACCAAAGATATAACTGCAAAAATCTAGAAATATCACAAAGGGCCAGACACACAGAGTTGTTCCTAACAATGGCTAATGCAAATAATTTCCAAGGTGGCATTCACATACCTTGGCTAGGATTACTTTTAAATCACCAAATCCTGCATTTTTCAGACCATCTGAACATCAGAGCTTTGGAGTGCCATGTTTCACTTGAAACATGTCATTTCACACTAGAAGAGGGATATTTTTCATAGTTATGCATAAAAGATGTCTCTTTTCCATGGTAATTTATGAAAGAGATTAAACCCATGTTAACTTTGCTGCATAATCACTTGATAGTGCTTTCCCACACTACTGTGGTAATGAAACACAAGAAGCACAAGTATAAGAGGGCAGATTGTGCACCGTTACCATCCATGCAAGAATACTATTACCTGTTGCCATAAAAAGCAATTCTTGCAATATCAGATTTAGCAGACATGATGCCCATATTTTGCTAGTTTATTTAGATCACCAGTTTAGTCCATAGACAAATAGCAACTATCTCTCTTAAGGTTTCTTTTCAAGCTCACTATCCACTTGGAAAGGAGAATCCACAATCCTTTTTCCACTGGTGAGCTCAAATGTAATTCTAACACAATAGCTGTCATAGTGGCAAAAGAGTGGGATGTTGATGGGGCTGCACCCTGAGAATATTATAGCCAAAGTATATCCTAAAGTTATATTCAAATGAATACAAAAGAGCTAAGGAAAGAATACATGCTGTTCACAGTGGGAAACTTCATAAAGAATATCTAAAACTATTTAGCTGTTATTATTTAGCAGTACCTAGCTGTACGCATAGAGTAGGTGCCTATTATCAGTACTCTGATCAGTCCATAATTTTGCCAATTTGAACTTGAGCATAACTGAGGAGCTATCCTAGAAAATTCATTCAGTTTAAAAAAATGAAATACATCAAGACATTAAAAGTAACTGCAGTGGTATAAAGATGAGGCGTTAAGTTGGTAAAATAGAGCTGTGATTACAGAGTAAGCCCTGTGTCGATATGGTAAGATCTGTGAAAAGAAGCAGCATTTTGCAGCTTAGTGACCATTCAACGTAACATCTGTATTGCCTACGGTCTTATCAAGACAGACACAAAGATGCCACAACAGAAACACAAGGGCGGTGGATGACAGATGACAACTATATAGCCTTTGCTTTCTGCAGTGGGCACCTAGTCATGCCTACTGTATGGCTGTGGAATTGCTGTTAAGTGAAGCAACCAGAACCTTGGAAGAAAACTGCCGACTAAAACAAGGATATCAGTATAATTAAGCCTAAAGGGACACTTGCTTTGTTATGTGTTCAGTCTGTCCTCAGAGAATATTATGTTGCACATTTGCAACAGAGAACTTTGAACAAGAGAAAGGGAACCGTTTTTCTTTCTATTTGCTGAATATCTTGTGTTGCATGCAGTCTCTTGGTTAAAAATTCATAAATCCTTAGCACTCAAAATTCTCAAGCAGTCCTACTTTCAACACACTTTATATTCAGTTGGCCTTATTCTTAAAAACAACCAGTAAAATTCCACTCTACAACCTATCCTGTGCTAAGGGGTTTTGCAAGCAAAACAGCTCCCTGAATCCTGGGTTACCATCATTTACAATTCAGAATGAAAAATTTCTGCCCAAATTAGCTAGCTGTTAATTATATTTCAACAAATGGGACTCCAGAGGGTGTGGAGAAAGAAAGGAAAAGTGTGAAGATAATTATTTGCATTCTTAATTATTTATGCAATGTCACAGACATGCATAGAAAAAATAAAAATAAAAAAAGAAAGAGAAACAAAAGATTGGCCTATGCCCTGAGGCTCTTACAGCCTCCAAAATTTAAGTGCACACAACTGTGGCATTTCACAACATCTTGTGACTGTAGTGAAAACTGAAGCTGAAAGTCAATGAACAGTTGGGGAGGAGCCAATAATTTTCATGGATTTTAATAAATTTTGACTCAGCACTTATTTTTTAAATTTCTTTGGTAAAACACTGACACATTTGATTTTGATAGTTTTTTAAGTAAACCTTTAAAACTTTAGACTTTTCCTTTTGAAAGAGTAGGCTTCATTTTCAAACTGACATGAATTACCAAAAAAAAAAAGGAATAAATCACCCGAAAACATTTTTCTTTGGGTGGAAAAAAAGTGTTTCCAGCTGATCTTAATGGACAGGTTTTCTTCAACTGAGACGGGTGTGGGGACAGGGATGACACAAACAAAATCACACAAACACACAACCACGCTGTTCTAGTTCACTCAAGTTTTTCGTTCATTTTCCAGTTAAGCCATTCAGTTGCAGAATCCACAATTCATCTAAATCTACTAATTATTCCATGAGAATTTAGCAGCTAAAGTGTTCTTTATTGCTATGAAGATCACTACAGCACTGTTTCTATTTTACCTATAGAGAGTTGAATTAGTTTTACTCCCCTTTCAACTGGAATAGCATATTATTCATATAATTTGGTAATTCAGTCGCTTTAAGTTGTCTAATCAAGTGCTCCTTGAGAGGGTAAAAAAGATGATAAAGTTTTAGAAATTTTAATAAATAGACTTCAAATAGAGTAATATCTTATAACTAAATTAAAGCTAGCATTGCTCATTCTTCAGATTAAAAAAAGTCATGTAACTGCAGTTTTCCTGAGATTAAACAGTGCATTACTGGTGTGGGGAGAGAAAAACCACCCCCAGAAAAACCCTTTAGTCCATCGTTCTGAAATAGGGCTTGTTGCTATGATTTTTTTATTATCCAAATAGCATTACATAAAAGTCTTCTTTTTAATTAAGTGTAATGAAGGCTAACTATTAAGAATCAAGGATAATGTCTATGTAGCCATTTTTCACATATGCACGTCATACTGATGCAACAAATCCAAAACCCATTAGTGTTGAGCTGATCATAACATTTTCTGTGCTTATTTATTCTAGTAATTGTAAACAATCTTTCACATTAAAAAGCAGGACTATCCATATTGTTTGCAGATAAAACATTGAAAATTATAGTACAAACATTTCTATCAAGATACATTAGCCTTTTCATAATTCCAAGCTGCATCCAGTAGCCATTACAGCTCTAGGGTTCCCCTGTACAGCAATATCCTTTGTCCAACACACAGGATTGTTTTCGAGCGCTGAGGAGTGCAAGAATGGAAGAAGGCTACGGAGGCTGCCTGCTAACCAAATGTATCAAGAGATCTGTTCCCAAACACTAGAAATCACACATCTATTGCAGCCTGCCCTTCACACTGCCTCACTGCTCATTCACGCAGGTTTTGCTAAAGGGAACCGCAGGGAATAAGAAGCAAAGAATGTAGGAGACAGATGGTATCGCCCAGTGTTTCCTACAGACGGATTCTGTACAGTCTCTGACGTTTGCTGACTGGCTCCTTTCACAACTCCCCCAGCCCATCCGAACTCTCTTTGGTGCTCTTTATCTGTCTGTCATCAGTTAATTGCTTTGAATTTAATCTCTACTTTTGCCTTTTTAGGGAAAGTGCTGTCTCCTGTCTCTAATACCCAGTCAGTCACAGCATATGATACAGCAGACTCCATTCTTTCTGTGACCAGTCATCACCTCCACAAGCAACAATACTATGACTAAAAAATGAAACAATGAGGAAATTTATCTAAAACATGCTGAAGTATGGATATGGCACTGGAAATCCATATTATATCACAAAATTTATTCAGATCTCTAGTGCTGTGAGATATTCTGGATACAGAGTACTCATAATAAAGTTAGAATCTGCGTCTCATGACTGTTCCTTAACATTTGCCTATCTTTGCAATTCTAGAAGAGCCAATAAATAGCACCTTACCCTGCAGATTGCTAACTGCTGCCAAAACCAAGGTTATTTAGTTCTTTAGCCTGTTATGTTAACATACCATCTCCTTTAAACAATGCCAATTAGTATTAGTGATTCACTTTAGTGCTAAAACATAAGAGATTGAATATCTTATAATTTTCATTCTACCTAGAGCAAACTTAAAACTACTAGCTTACTGTTATATCATAATACAATCTCAACCCTTTTCAAGATTCCCATTAGTCCCTAAGCTACTAAAATTTGTTTTCATATTCCAGAATTGAATTCTGCATTTTCTATTCAGATATGTATATAAAAATTATTTATACAAACACATTCATTTATGTGTATATTTTTATACACACACATGCACTGCTTTTTGTAATGCTAGTGACACTTGTTCTCTCTTTAAGAGAAGGGCTAAATAAATTAAAGTTTATGTGAAATTCTATACACGGGGGTGAGACAGGTTGGTCTGCTTGGAGCCGACTGAAAGCCATAGGATCAAGATTAGAAGAAGATCTGTTAACAAGCTTAGCCCCAAGCGAAGGTGGCCGCATGACTTCAAGTCACAATGCAGGAATTCAAGAAGACGCTGGCTGCCATGCAAGACCAGCTTACTTCCACTCCACCATTTACTAATTTCCTCCTACGTGTTCAGAATTCTCTGCTATTTCTGAAAGTACTTGTTATTTGCAGAATAAACTCTGTCATAATACAGAGATGATAAATTTCTGGTCTGTCATTTCCTAATGGATTAGGGTAAGTATTTGATATTCAAAATTTGAGCTATACCGGCTAGCTTTAATTGTATTCCAGGACAATACTGCAGATTGTGAATTCCTCTGGTTGGAAGCTTTCCCCCCGCCCCATATCAATTAGCATTTATTGTGGTGCTTTCCTGAGCCAATCTTGAACAGTTGGTGGTTTATGACCTAGACAGTTTCTTCTGTTGTATTTCTTATACGTGCCAATAGAAGGCAGAGAAATATGAATTGCTCTCTAAAGGAAATCTCCCGAGTGATATAAAATATATTGTAATTGCTGCAACAAACTGCAAAGGACAATAAGTCATCTAACAACTTAAAATTTTAGAAGAATTTTTGACAGGATAATTTACAATCGAGTAGGTTGCTACAGACCCTCCTCAACAGTATTATAATATAAAATAGCACTGAAAACATTCAACATCCATTTTAAAGAGGTGCATGTCAAGATTTTTAGAATTTGGTGAAAATCCAAACCCCTTCTTTAGAACTGTGTATTTTTCAATTGTATTCACTGCACTCAGCACATATGGTCAAGTCCTTGAGCTAGCCGGTATCTAATTTTGCAGGAATTTAAAAAGTTGACATTTTTGAACTGAGATTGCCTTAATCTAGACAATTTCATCTGTAGAGGAATTTATACCACCTTACACAAATCTTTGTGCTGAAAATTTTGTACCTATTACCAGGTGGTATTCTCTGGTGGCCCAGTAACATAGGGGAGGTGTGTTCAATGACAGTCTCTTTGTCTGTATTAATATGTGATAGATGACCACAATATGCTGCATAAGTATCAGACAGCTGAAGTACTGATACAGTTAAAAAGAAGCCAGCATTTGGGCCCAGGTCCTTCAGAAAACACCTAATACGTTTAAAAAGCTGGACCAAACTGTACATGGTGAGTTTTAGAGGTTTGCTGTTATGCTGAATAACAACTTATATAAATAAGTTTAGCAGCCTTGTATAAGACACTATGGAAGATGCTGACTGGGTACTTGAATAAAGTCAAAGGAGAAACGATCCTGAAATTTTCAAGACCAATGATACCAAGTAGAGCTATTAGTAGCATTCACTTTCTCTTAACTAAGCACAAACCAGGGCAAGGAAATTAAATTTAACTGCCCAAGAACTTTACAGAATGAGTCATCATAAACAACTGTATCTGTGCTACAACAGGTAACCTGAAAACCACAAGCACTTGTAGTTTGGTACGCAAGCTATTCGGTGGAAAATGCACTGATACGTATTTTGAAACTTGAGCTTTACTGACTTACAGATCTTGAGCAAAAGAAACTAGGCAGCGAGGCATCTATTTGTGAAGCTTATGCCAGGATTACACAGAAGATGAGCCTTAGTCCTACTAAGATTTATTTCTGAGTTACTGTGCCTTATTATTAAGCAAGGCGAATTTGGGTGACACTAACAAACAGGTTTCTATCTCTGCAGTGGCAATAAATCCAGTAAAGGCTGGTGTAGGCATATACTCCTGCAATAAACATATTACAGA
>KZ507484.1:3738-45852 GCA_002844005.1 Limosa lapponica baueri
TGAATCCGTAAATAAGCAGTAAGCATAAGTCATAGAGATAGCCAGTTATAGTAGTTGTAAGTAGCATAACTGATTGCAAGTACAGACAATATTACAGGCAACTGGAAATTCTCTTAGAGTTTACCAACTCACTATAAACCAACACAACAACAATGAAAACAAAATCTTAAAAAATACAATTCTAAGTAAAACTACTGCTATATATGAAAAATATTTCACAAGTGTCAGAGAGAAAATGGTCTGTGGTCCTGTAAAACAAGGGTCAAATGTTTTAATATGGCCTACTGCTAGCAAGAACGAATAACTACTGTAACAAAATGCTGCAGTATTTTGAGAACTGAGTTACAGAGGAAGTATTTATCACAGGTAAATCTAGAAATTCTGACAAAACATCCGTTTTGTAGATGATGTGCATTATAAATAAGCTTACAGGCAATATCCTTTTCAGAGGAACTTGTTTATAAAAAAAATAAATTACATGCTTAATCAAATTCAAAAACAGTTATCCTTTCTACTACACAAAATGGTGGAATATATAATATGTACTAGTATTGATTAGGCAGATGGCTTAATTAAAAAGCAATGTTCAAATGGGTTATATACAGTGGTATTTTTGATAAATAACACAAAAATTCAAATGAGTAATTGAAAGAATTTGCTTAGGTCACAGAAAAAAAAAAGGAAATTTCTAAATTCTGCTAAATTGGATTAAGAAAAATCAAAGACAGAGTTCAGCTTTGCTAATCAAAAATCAAGCCCAAACTTGCAAGCCATAATAATATTCAATTAATTTGAGTTATACACATACATGCATACACACACTTACTTACAGTTTTGTCCCTTCTCCAAATTTTAAAAAAATGTATTTGTTGAAGATAATTAGATCAGAAAGTTTCTGCAAAGGAGATTTAAATTTTGGATCTGCTTTGATTTAATGCAAAAATACCTACTGCAGTCTTCTGTCATATTTTAGTTTGGGCATTAGTGTTGCTGCCTAGTGGTACGTCAAGAGCTGTAAAAACATAGGGCGACATATCCTTTTTACTGATTTATGTAAGCCAAAAGAAATATTCAAAAACCACCCAATGAACGACTGGTACCTAAAACTCAGTGGGTTCATAAATTCAGATAAATCCTGATTTTTTTTTTAATTTAATTTTTTTTAATCTCTACATCTGGAAACATAGCTGACAGTACTTTGCAAGAGCTGGTTTTCTCCTAGGATTTCCAGTTCTTTGTGGTTTCACCAAGCCAAAAATAGACTAAAGAATAACATTTCTGCAAATATTTCAGTATTTCCGTTTCCAGGCCTGGTTCAAACCAGGAAGGGCAGAGCCACAAGAAGAAATTAAATACAATAAACAAATAAAATACAAATGAACTTTTTGAACCATAAAAAGGGTCCCATTTCAGGTTTATACAAAGGTACAAGTACATTCAGAGTCTTCAGTGTTAATTTTCTTATGTCTCCCCAAAATAACATGCACAAGATCTGTGATTAAGATCTGTGTGTAAGATCCATACAAGTTTTTTCTGTAACATTTGATGTTGACTGAACATTAAAAGATAAAGTCCTTTTAAGCAGTCCTCTAAGCATTCTTCTGCATTTTTTTGGCGCTCAAACCCAATAAAAATACCATGAAAATCCAAATTTAAGTTGCTTACATTTTGTACATTGGAGATGTTGACTGTGACTATATCCTAAACAGAAATAATTAGGGCACTAGAGAAAGTTTTCTAATGACTACATGCCTAAAACCTGTGAGAGGAAAAAAATTAAATATGCAAATTAAAAGGAATCAACATCAATAAATTTACTCACCTTTGACACACTAAGAGTACTACCCATTTACTTTACCTTTGACATGTTAATTGATGGTATGAAGGAATGAAGGTCTCCTTGTGTTCTGTGCTACAAAGAGAGGCTCATTTTCATCCTGAACTTTTAGACTGAAGGAAATATATTTCCTGTTTGGTCTTAGTGGAATGTAACAAAAAGTGCTGGCGAGAACTAAGTTATGCCAGGAATTACATCTGTTTAACAGTGTTTTAAGAAGTTGCAGATGCTGAAGTGTTTAGTTATTGTAGAGCTGGATCTTAGCAGGGATGTTAAACTTAAGAGCTGAATAAAAATGTAAATTGTGCTAAAACACCATTTCCTTCATAGCTGATGCATAAGAAAGCTTTCTATACTTTTCTCTAAAGTGTTTTTCCCCAGTGCTTCAGAATGTGTTGCAAAATATTCCTTTTATTCTGATTTATTTCTAAAAGGAAGACCTGAACAACAAAAAGTCACCACAGACAAGGTGATATACCAGCGGTCCTTTTAAAAAAACACAGCAATTTTACATACAGAAGTGCTAAGGCCTTGGCTCTTCTTTTTTTTTCTTTCTTTCACTGAGCAGTGATCTAGATTCATCCCTGTTTTCAGTTACTTTTAGTACTTCATGACATTTGTGCATAAGTTGGGGCTTCTTCTGCAGTTGTCTTTTTTACAAAAGTAGAGCTTGAATGCACTAAGTCCAATTCAAGCCCTACATCTGCAAACATCTGGACACACGCTTAACTTCAAACACATAAGTTTCCAAATAGTCTCATTCAAATCACTTGGACTATGCTCAGACTTGTGGGGAAGTAAGTGCTTGCAGGAGTAAGGCTTTATACTCTGAAGTCTTCTGCACTCCCTTGTGACATGCTGTAAGTGCAGTCCTGAAAGGAGTTTTGCATATTGATTATCTGTATGCAAGGAAATTTTTCAACACATAAAGCAAAAGAATATTAGGAAAAAATACAGATTTATAACTTCATACAACACAGCATATTAATCATAAATATTTAGTAATAATATGTTCACAATTAAAATTCTAATATGTATCATAACCAGGTATTTACTGTTTTCTAAAATGTATTTATAAATGCCAAATAAAGTAATTAATTAGTCTTTGAGAGTGAATACATTAATTTTGCAGCTAAAATCTGGAATTAGAGATAACATGGGTTACATTTTTTTTTTTTTTGGTGTTCCTTTCAGTTCTCTGACCAGCAATAAGGTGATATAAAAACAGGCGGGACCTGATATTAAATCTATTAATCCTGCAGCTGGTAACCAGGCTAGTGTTACGTATTACATATTCTGTATTTAGTTACATGTATTATAGCACAAAAATATTATAGTATTTTCACAGAATCACAGAATTGTAGGGGTTGGCAGGGACCTTCAGAGATCATCTAGTCCAACACCCCTGCCAAAACAGGTTCACCCAGAGCAGGCTGGACAGGAACACAACCAGATGGGTTTTGAATGTCTCCAGAGAAGGAGACTCCACCACCTCTCTGGGCAGCCTGTTCCAGGGCTCTGACACCCTCAAAGTAAAGAAGTTTTTCTGCAGAAAAGCAGGAAAAGAGGGAATTTCCTGTGTTCCAGTTTGTGCCTGTTGCCCCTAGTCCTGACATCAGGCACCACTGAGAAGAGCCTGACCCCATCCTCTTGACATGCACCCGTCAGGTATTTATAAGCACTGATGAGATTCCCTCTCAGTCTTCTCTTCTCCAGGCGAAACAGAGCCAGGTCTCTCAGCCTGTCCTCATAAGAGAGGTCCTCCATTCCCTTGATCACCTTCGTAGCCCTGATTTTGTGAAATGCTGGAATAATATTTTAAAATACTTTTGCCCATTTAATTTACTATATATAAAATACTGTAAGTAATTCTGTACACTCACACAGAAAATATACACCACAGAATAAAAAGGAGTGTGTTCTTAACCTACACTAAAAACCACCACAACCTAATTGAGAATCAAAGTGCTACAATCCTGGTCAATCAAATACAGGTGTTTAATTAAGCGCTGAAGAGGTTCTACCATGTTTCCTGATTATCAAGTAAAATAAATGGATATCTTCATAGCATGGAGATACAAAGAAGTGGACAGTACAGCAAAGATCCATCAGTACAAAAATGGTACAGTTTCTTTCTATTTGATATAAACACATATGCATCTAGATAGGATGCAGGGAAAAAAAAAAGTAGGGAAAAAAAAAAAGTGTACTTTCTGGTTGTTTATGACTGGCAGCTAGGTTTCTGGGGATAAGAGATAGGATTACTTTTAATAATATTAACTTTAGTTTTTTACACTGATGTAAAAAAATTAAGACACTATTGTAGCGCTTCTACTGACAGCATACCCTGGCAGCATGGAAGGCCAACAGCACACTGTACTGTATTGAGAGGAATGTAGCCAGTAGACTGAGGGAATAAATTGTTTTCCCTTACTTAGCACTCAGAATACTCCATCCAATTTTGGGCCCCCATGAAAAGAAGGATGCTGATAAACTGGGCCAAGTTCAGTGGAGGACCACCAGGATGATTGAGACTGGAGCACTTGCCTTGTGAGGAGAGGTTGAGAGACTAGAGCTTGTTCAGCCTAGAGAACAGACAGCTTCAGGGGAATGTGATGGCAGTTCCCCAGTAGCTACAGGTATGTCATCGAAGAGACAGGTCCAGGCTCTTTCTGAAGGTGTGTGGTGGAAGGATGAGAAGTAGTGGTCAAAAACAGAAATGGGAGGTTCCAGTGTGACTCAAGGAAGAATTTGCACCACAGAGTGGCACAGTGAGTAGGTTGCCCAGCAAATCTGCGCAGTCTCCATCCTTTGTGTTTTCCTTTGAGAAGGAAGGTAGACTAGAGACCTCCTGAATTATTCTCTATTCTAAGGTGGCTGCAGAATATAAAATCCTAAATTATTCAAGTCCACATTGTTGAATTAATAGCTACAGAAACATATCAGCAATGATAGTTCAGTAGCAATTTGTCATCAATATTTACCAATGTAGAGGCAAGTGTTTCCCATTTTCAGAGAAAGTTATGCAGCTCCTCACTTCTTCTGTTCCAAACTGGAATACTTACAGAATTTGGTTCTCTACAGTTAATTTTAATTTGTCCTTTGAAAGTCTAAAATACACTTAAAAATCCAGATATATTAAACATGTATAAACTCATTATGAAAAAAAGGACCACAAAACAGGGTTAAGGGAGTGGAGAAGGGGGGGGGGAAGGAAAAGAAATAATTCCAATAAAAATATACTTTAATTTAAAACCTTTTTTCTTTAGAACTTTCAACTCTAAAAAATATTTACCATGTATTTACTAGAAGCATCATTTATAGACTTACAAGTATGTTCAGCTTCTTATAAAATTTTAACATTTCTTATGGGATTGTTTTTTGACCATTTGTGTACAAGTAAAATGTTAAGTTCTAGAAGCCTTTCAAACCAGCCCCAATTCGTACACAACATTTTCAGTTGACCACACAGTAGAATAGAAGAGTATGTCTTAAGACAGTACAACACAAAAGGAGAGGGGAAAGGAATAGTGATGCACTGAAGTAATGTTTGTGGAAACATTGCATCTCTCTCCCATTACCAAACCCAGGCTACTTCACACATTGTGAAACTTATCTTAGAGAATTATAAACAAACATTATTTAAAATACAAACCAGAAGCAGCAAAGCAGTAGGCAAAAAAAAAAACCCAAACAAAACCAACCAAACAAACCAACCAACCAGTCTGTCCTGGTTTGAGGTAAACCAGAACCAATTTACTTTTCACTACTTTTACTTTTCAGTTAAGCCACTTCTAACTCTGAAATTAATGGCATATTCTTCAGACAGTGTCTGCTAGCAGTCTGATAAGGCTTGATGTTTATAGTTAATATCAAGGAACAGTATTAACTATACTTAGTGCTTATGCCTATTGCTATAACATCCAGGGTCAGCTAACGTTGTTGTGTGCCACTTTGGAGGGTCGGAAGCAGAAAAGCATAGAAGGGTCCCCCCTGTGGGGAGAAGCAGACAGGATAGGTGACCCAAACCTGACCAACAGGGTATCCCATCCCATCTGCATTACACTAAGTATAAAAGCTGAGGGATCAAAGGGGTCAGCCTCTCTTTCTTCAATGGCTGACATCTGAGGAGGACTCTGTCTGCTCATCTGTCTTTGATCCCGACCCGTGTGTTCCTGAATCCAGTTCCCATCCGTCGCTGAGTCCAGTCTGGGACTTTCCCAGTGCCTGCCGGTGACGTGATCATCATCCTGGGAGCTCAATACAGGTTGTATATATATTTCATTGTTTTCTTATTAATATTATTATGTTTTATTATTACTATTTTGCTAATAATGTTTCATTAAAGTAATTTAGTTTCTTTTTCCTATCCGTAAGTCTCTCTCGCTCTCATACTTCTCTCCCTTGAGAGAGAAGTTAAAGAGAGTATCTGTTGTTCATTTTAGCAGCTAGCCCAGCCCAAACCACGACACAACTAAAGATAGGAAGGTTATATAGCAGAGGGAGGCCAGCATCCTCCACTGCAGACAGCTTCATGTAACGGCAAAATTTAACAGTCTGAGGAATCACTCAGGAAAATCAAAGGTCCCATTCTCAGCTGAAACACAAGCAGGTATTTCACTGTAGCCAACAGTCCTTTCAACCAGCTGAGTATCTGAGTCATATACTTGTCTATTTTATAGCACTTTGATATTGCAGGTTCATCCTTCAACTAAAAACCTGCCAAGAAATACCGTTAAGTATACTCTGCCGTGACAAACTGTGAGTTTTTCTAAAGACTGCAGGCTTCAGTATAGAACCTTTCTATAGGTTGTACTTTAACCATATAAAAAATGCCTCGTTACAGCATGCAGAACATCTGCAGCTTCCAGATGCTACCAAATAAATCCGCAGCCCCAACCTGAGCTGCTTCTGTGAGATCTGTCAAAGAGCATCCAGATGTGGCTTTGATTACAGTGATCTATTAAGGTGCATCATTTGGATATGATGAAATCACAAGCTGAAGTTCAATGTCTTATCTGGATTTATTCCCATACTCTTAAGAGTCAGAGTTTCTGTCTCCACCTTTTTCTAATCCTAGACAGAAATAAGTTCACGCTTTCTACAGGATTTGTGGTTGCTCTTGCACATCATTCACACTTCCTCTTCTATCAAGTATTCCAAATTGTAATGTTCAGGTTTAGTTAATCTCACTTCAGTTCTGGGCAGTTTTCACATAACTGGTCATGCATTTCTAAAATTAGCTTCTGTATTAACTGTATCAAAAGAATTAAATAGTCCTTCCAGAGGATGATTTAAGCACATGGTGTTATGAAGATGGGCACTTTGCATTGTGATGTTTCCCAGAAGACAATTTCCAAATCAGCAAGCTCTATAATTCAATAATCATTTCTGCAACTAAAGCATTGTGTTTTGAAATTTGTTTTGGGAACTGAGTGCTTTGCTTACTCCTTAGTTTTGTTATCTGTCACTATTACTGCAAACTACAACCTCACATGAAAACGTATATGTACCAGGGAGTTCTATCACATACCTTTGTCACAGAAGTGCTCAAATTTCAGCCTTGCACTTCTGAGCCCTGAAGCAATTGATAGTCATAAAAGCTTCACACTTTCCTGAGTCAAGGAGATCTTTTCCTAATACTATTAACTTGAAGCCTACTTCTCTGCAGAACGCTGTAATATCCCAGCACAATGGAGTATTTTTTTCCTCTTCAGCATGTAGCATGAACACGTCAGAGCACCCAAACAGAACCAGCTAAGCAAAGAGAATTAAGGGAAACAAAGGTTGCTGGTGTCCTGTTCCAATTGACTCCACAGCCCACATTTAAACACTTGGGTTCTCTACACATAAGATGTGGGACACTTGATATGGGTTAATTAATATTAGTCAATAAAGAGAGAAATGTGCCTGAAATCATGCCTTTGCAAGGAGCATTATTTTCTGTTTACGTTCAGAATTCACAACCCTGAATTCATTCCTTAAGGTAGCTACTTAAATCAGGTTATCCGTTGAAAACACATATAGAGTTACACTATGAGCCCAGCTAATCTAATCCAGTCCTTGCAGGACCCATTCAAGATGTGGAAGACAACATTCCATTTCCTTATCTGCATGGCATGATTTATTAATGTAAAAGAAAGACAAAAAGAGCATTGGCAAGAGATTGTAACATTTAAAATGTCACATAAAACTAATCCTTAAATCTGAAATTTCACTAGGATCACGGGACACTTCAACTTAATTTACATTTTGAACTTAATTTCCTACAGCATGGTTTAGGTGACATTTAAACACCTAGGTCTTTGTACTCAACACTTAGTTTCTTCTCCAAGAGATACATAATTTTCGTTTTGGTTTATATTAGCTGTTCAATGATTTAGATATGAAGTTAAATACACTCTTATACAAAATGCAAATACAGATGCATATTTTATGTAATGCATGATGTTAGTACACCATTATCACCTTCACATAGTATTTTCCTGTATTTTTTTATTATGTATAAAGTCTTCTATTTGTACAAGGCTGTTAACATAAATATTGACTTTTTTCTTCAAAACATTTGTATACTAGTTTACTATGTTTATTTTTCCTTTGTTACCAGAACTATAGAAGATTACCAGAGATTACAGTGATATTCTGTTTCACAGTTTCTGAATCTTGGACATAATATTTATGTCTCAAACATCCCTCATATTCCAATAAGATAAATAAAATTTCAATATAGTACAGCCAATGCAGCATCTGACTTTTAGCCTGTAAATATCAAAACAGCATTAACAGAGTAAGGCATCCTCAACCTTAGTTTTTTGGACAAGATTCTTATGAAGGCTTTACTAAAACTTAAGTCCAGAGTTGTAAAGGTACTTAGATATCCCAGTTCCCAAAGATGTAGTAATATTAGCATATATTCAGATACCAGAAGTTAGATGCTCTGTACAGTCTAAGTCAATACTTTTAGTAAACTTCTCAGTTGATTTATTTCACAAAAAATACAGGTACAAAAAGCACTAAAAAATTCTAGTGATCTAAAATAATGAGACATTGTGTACCAAAAAAAACCCCAAAACAAACCCACCTTTAAAAACACTGGTATTAATGTTTTTTTTAATCTACTCAAGTCATATGTCACATTTTGGGTAACAACAATGGATTTTCAGATGACAAAGAGATGCTCAGTACAGTCTGCTCTATTTTGCTTTCATATAAAGACGGTTCTAATTCTTCATAGGACATGAAATAATAAAAAATTTCACTGAGCCAAGAAATTATGAGTTTGAACATTCCCTGAAAGGAATTCTAGACAGCCTAATTGAATAAGCAGATGGGAATGACATGCCTTAAGACATTTCCTGAAGATCTGAAATAAGCTTTTTCAAATTCCAGGGGAAGCAAGTATGGCACTGAAAACTACCTCCTGCTTTTCTTAGCACCTCAGAGCTAAGTTTTAGTATCTTATACCTAGCTACCCAACTTCTTTTTCCAGTAACTGCAGGGAGTGATACCCTCCTAAAAAGTTAGAATCTGTGCCAAAAACAAAAAAATAAACAGTACCATACACTTAGAACTTCAATCATGAGATTCTGAAATGTGTTTAAGAAATTTACTACTTAACTGCTAATAACATTTAGATGATATCACATGATATGGCTGGCTGAATGGCCAGGCCAAAGGAGTTGCGAGCAGTGGCACAAAGCGTACTACAAAGCAAATCACTAGTGGTCAACACGGGAGGCCAATCTTTAACATCTTTATTAATAACCTGAACAATGGTATAGAGCACACTCTCAGCAAGTTTGCAGATGACACAAAATTGGGAAGACTGGCTGATACAGCAGGTGGCTGTGCTGCTATCCAAAGGGGTCTGGACAGGCTGGAGGATTGGGCTGAGAGGAATCTCATGAAGTTCAACAAAGAGAACTACAAAGTCCAGCACCTGGGTAAGAACATTCCCAGGCACCAGCACATGCTGGGGGCTGAACAGTTAGAAAGCAGCTCTGCAGAGAAAGACCTTGAGGTCCTGGTGACCTCAAGCTGACCATGAGCCAGCAATGCAACTTCATGGCAAAGAAGGGCAACAGTATCCCGATCTGCATTAGGAAGAGCATTGTCTCCCTGGAATGAACTACATTCAGTTATTTAATAAAGATATGTCACAGGTACTTTTTCATGGTAGTACTAGCAAGTATTGCAGTAATGCAATTATCCTCAGTAAAAAGATCAGATATCCAATCTATACAAGGTGATTAAATGCTCCTGAAATCAAACTTTGCAAAGTCACGAGTGATCTCGTGGAAAACCTTGGGCTTATACATAATAATAAATCAGAATCCAGAATTACAAAAGCAGTATTTTCAAACTAATATCCTTTAATAGTTTTTTGTAATTTCAAAATATTGGTGTTACATTCTCACACCTAATGCCAATACTTACTCACACCAGTAAGATTATTTCCTCTGAATAATGCCGGGAGTGTCTAAAGAACCAGTTAGAAGACAGATTCTGGAATATGGTGCTATAGTATAGGCTTATTTCAAGACTGATAAAACATCTGCGTTATCTCTCCTAATTTTAATTTTCACAATGTCTTTCTTAGGTGCTGCCAAATACTTTGAAATCCAACACACCTCGTTATAAATAGGTTAATTTTTCCCTTGGGAGCCAACAAGCTAATCAACAGAGTAATTCATAAAAACAGCTGAAAGTCTATGTTAGACTTGGATGTTTAAAATACATTTTGAAACATAGACAAGCTTGATTCAAAAAAAAAATCTTTTAATAATAATTAATAGTTTGTTTGCTACAGTCTACTGACTTTTACCAGAGCTGGTCTTGAGATAATACATCATGGTACTCTTGAATGCTTTACACTGCCTTCACCATACACCTCAAAAGAACAAGTCATTCTGTAGTTATCCCAGGAAGAAATAGCCTCCTAGATTGTGCCTTATTCTAAATTAAATTAGTGACACAAAACATCATGTTTTCTACTATGCAACCTACTTTAGTTGGTTTGAACTCCCGTGTGACTTCTAAAATTTTCAAATGATGGAAAGCTCTGGAGCAAGTGTCACTGAGTTTCTTTCAGAGGTATATTCCTTGTATGTGCCAACTTACATGTCCTACAAATACACCAGCATAAAGACATGGCACCAATGCCAATTCTGTATCACCAACAAATAACAAATTATATTTGAAGACTATAACATTCAGAATTTATTCATTTGAAAATATGTGTGTAAGAAGTCAAGCAATAGAATTCAGTAGTGTTAACTACATTACTTGCACATCATATGTCTACCTCTGTACACCACAGAATATAAACTGCATAGTACATGGTAACTGTATCAACAGTACATTATGGTGCATTGACAGAAGCAGTTACTGGAAATTGAAGCAGACAGGAACCTACTTTTTCCAAGCAAATTATGTCAGCCTTTCTCATCTTATGCAAAATTACCACAGGAGAACAAAGGTTCTGTTAATCTACTTGCCTTTCGTACTCACTGTCACAGAAAGGTAAACTCTTTCATAAAAGTTAACAAATTAGAGGAATGGACTATATTTACGAGAAAATATCTCCATCCATTTTCTCCTTGGGCAGTTTTAGAGTACAACCTCATCCCCTTTTTAGATCAAATAACATACCTGCAGCAGGACAGCACAATGTCCAAAGCCAACATACAATTCAAAAGAAGAGGTCCCAAAACCAAACTATTTTAGTTTCAGAAGACAAAAGGGAAGACGACCACATCTGTGAAATAGCTTCATTAAAAAGCATGTTTCCAGAAACTGTATCTTGCACTGTGTCAACTCATCTATATTTTTCACTTTATAAAAATCCCATCCTTTCTATTCTTCTCAAGTCCTCAATATGCAAATAACTTACCTCTCAACATATGTCTGCATATAATATAATGAGGAAGTCTTTCTATGTTTGATATTATGCAGACATGCTGCTAATTAGAGAATTTGGTACCATAGACAGGATTATAAGTATCATGCAATGACTGTTCAAAATACTATTCGGCACTGAAAAGGAATACCATGTTTCTTTTAGCTATCTCGACAGAGATTCTTTAAGCAGCCCAACGACATTCTGTGTTTGTGACTATGGCTCTCACAGGGAACTGCATGAATACCAGGGATGCTTCTTCAGAATGGGTCTTCAGACTGATATTTACAGTGTTAATTATACTTAAAAAAATAGACTCCACTCAGTACTCACAATTTCTGTTCCACTGAGAAAGTGAACTTCCAGCCTACCAAGCTTCTTATATCACCATATGCTGTGACTACTCAGTCAAGAGATCATGCTGTTAGTGTGAGAACCGAAACATATCATACACGACAAATTTCAGATAATTGCGGGAATATCTCTATGTAAATTCTCCTGCTTACCTTTTCTTCCTCACAGCCTCTTTGGCAGCTCTTCCAAAACAGTCAAGTTTCCAACTCGTCTGTAGGGAATTTACTTTTATTTTTTCAAAACTTATTTCCTTGGGGTTTTTTTAAGAGAGAACTGAATTAAGTTTCCTGGAGAACTGCTGTGAACATAATATACCAGGCTCTAGGTGCCGATTACTCATAACGAACGTACCACATTACAGGTTACTAATATTTTATCCTTTTAACAAAAAAAACCCACAACAATATTTTCTCATCAGAAACCAATATTAGTATGGATGAGTAAAGAAAGAATAACCATGCTGACAAACTTAACCACACAGGAACCTAGAAAACTCAAAAAATGCTTGACTAAGAGGACAATGTGATTTAATATCTTCTACTCATTTTAAAACATCCATTAACTTTCTAGATTCTGAGAAAAGCTGTTCTGATAATATTTCCACTCAAAGGCTCAAAGCCTCATAAATCTTGAGAGTTTATGTTTGTGCCCTTTCCAGCACAAATTTTGAGACCTAAGATAAGCTTGGGGTAAGCATCTGAAACTTGTGAAAGCTTATCCAGACTGAACTTCTGAAACCTATCCATTGCTAATTGTCTCATCAAGCCCTTGCTTAAAGGATCAATAAGAGCACAGGATACAGCAACAGCTGCACCCTCGGTAAAAGCTGTGTCAGCAGCTTTTTCCTACTGTTGTGAAGTTTTGATGCAAAGGCTCTGGGCATCACAGGGCAAATTTCCTGCCCATATTGAAATTATTCCCTTGCAGTTTTTTTAGAATTTCTGTAGCTGAGATGAACTGCAGGGGGGGGGGGGGGGAAATCCTGGATGATAGTAACGTGTGGGAAAATGGAATACGTATGGAGAACTTATGTTTTTCTACTTTTTTGATATTCCTGTCTTGTAGTTTTTCTTCACTACGCTAACCAGAAAACCCTTCAGGTAGATAACAAGAAGGTCTCTTCCAAACAAAAGAAATGTCTCAAAAATAAGGCGGGGCAAGATGGTTTCATAGAGTCTAAACTTTATCCTGTGGAGGCTAATTATGTTAAGTCTTTGGTCAGTTAAAAAAGAGAGGCTCCTCCAGAGGGCAAGTGAGAGCTCATAGCTGATTTGAGACAGCTGGAAAGCTCTGTTGCTTTGCCAAGCTTCAGCCACAATGATGAGCTCACAAAGTTCACAGAAAAGTCTACTTTTTAAAATTCAGACTTACATATAACTCAAAAATATGAAGTCTGAATTTTGAAGTGGCACAACTGACCAGAGATCTATTGTAAAGGTGCCATTTCATCTCAAGATTTATAAGGCTGCACGTATTTCTTTTATATCCTGCCTCAGGCTGCTTAAGAAATAGAAAAATATCTTGTTCTGTATTTCTTGTGTTCTGCTTTCAGAGTAATTCAAGAAGTGAAAATAAAAAATATAAAGGAATGTGTATGTGTATCAATTGGTCAAACTGAGTTTTAAAGTTTCAGAGTTTAAATCATGTTTGGGGTGAGAAAGTGAGGATGGGAATTCTTGTGCAATGCAAGCAATCTGCCCATCACTAAGTCTTAGCCCTTACTTAACTTGTTTTCTATTTTACTTAACTGTTTCCTTTAAAGCAGTTGTCACCCAGACTTCCATGGGGAATGGCTGACACCTGTAGATCATTTCAGGTCCATTAGGAGTATTATCAAAGACAGGCCTCTGCTTTGTTTATAACCATATTCTAACTAAAATGTTGTTGGCTTCCTACTAACCTTCTTATTGTGTGAGAAAATAGTTAATTACTGAGCTTCTTGATCTGTGAGAAAATAGTCACCAAGCTGATAGTGATAAGGATGGGATAACAAGAAGTAATCACCTCAAGTTTCTCTCGTATGTCAAAGTATGTACTCCTGTACCAATTAGGACAGAGCTGTGGCTGCTTCAAGGAACATCCTTATCATCCTCAAGAATCTGGCAAACTTAAAGTGAACTTTTTCTGTCCTGAGATGACTCAATACCTTAAAAGGATAATGTGAGGAAGGGTGTCCCTACCCAAAAGACCACCGAGGCACTCACGCCTGTGCAGGAGTGTTTTGCTGAAGCTTCGAACTTTAATACGCCTGTGCAAAAAGGCTATGCAGTCCTCCTAATGAATATGTGGTGGAGTTATGGATTAGGTAGGTGCAATAATGATAATCTTTTGTGTATAAATAATGGGTGAATATCCCTGATAAGGTGGGCTAGATTTGTAGATTTCCACCTGGTACCCGTTGTCAAATGAAGCAGTATCTTCTCTCTAAACTGCTTCTCGTTTCATGAGCTTTTATTTCAGGTAACAGGAGCATTAAAGTAGGAACAGACAGGTGAAATTACACTGTCTGCAACTCTAGAATTTTCCTGCATACTATTTATTATCTATTTCATGTTTACTGCTGAGCAACCGTATCAGAAAGAATCAAATAGAGAAGGGAACTTTTGGAGGAGTTGGGGAATTTTTATGTTACCCCTCAAGGTGAATTAAACGCACATTTGTGCTTAAATATAAAAAAAAAATAAATAATTAATAATGCAGTGGGCTGTCCTACCACAATACAAAGTTCTACATGGAGTCTGCAAAGGTGCATCACAAGCACATGTCTTATATACACTTGCACCAGCACCAATTCCGTGAGTGGTTGCATGGGGCACATCAGCCTGGCCCTGGGTCCATCCTCCATACCAGAGTCCAGCTCTGCTGCCCAAAGGTGACCCCTGGGCTTGGGCCCCTGAGTACTCTCATTCCAGGACGGTCTACAAGAAAATGCTGAGGCTGTTTCTTATCTCATCACCAAGGGAAACTTCACGTTTTTTGCAAGGAGTCTGTTCTGTCTTCCAGCCAGTTTAACCCCTTCTTGCAGCTGATCCTCCTTGCCCTCCATGACGGACCATTCCTCGGTCACAAATTACCACCACTGAGCAGTTAAAATTAGAATTTTCCCTTGAGAAGAGAATGCTATCCGAGATCTGTTCCTGAACTGAATATAATGTGCACTTCTAGATTGGGTCCATCTCTCTCTCTCCCATTCTTTCCCTGTTTCCCCAGTTGACGCCATCCTGCAGTGCCTCTAACCTAACAGGAATTTGTATTGATTTGCAAGTGTCTTACTTCTCCCCATTTTCCACAAACAAGAGCAGGAAAAGAAAGTGAGCAAGCCCTCACTCTAGTCTGCCTGCTCTTCACAAAAAGGGTTAAGCTAACGCATTTCATATGCTTTTTTTTCCCAGGAGGGTGCTCAAATACTGAGAACACACAGCTAAGAATTTCACACATCTATCAGTCAAGGCTGCAGTGGATCAACTGCTACAATGTCCAATTCACGCCCAGACAGGTGCTGAGTGTGACAGGTTTTTAGGCCAGACAAATGTTTTCCTTGGCTCTTAGCCCCACATTCCTAATTCCATCCAGTGTGTTTTCATTTGGGACAGAACAATAACACGTTGCACCAAGAAGCCTGCCAGTTAGCCATGAAGGGCTGGCATTTACTAGAAAAGCAAAACAGCTTTATCACATAACCCTACTCCTAGATCCAGAGCAGAGGGCAGGGAGGGAAATCTTCTAGCTTCACTTTGTGTTGTCTAGCTTTTTCTGACTACAGAGCTGTAGCCTCATTTGTCTTTGGAACGGGTATTTGGGGAGGGGATAATCAGCACTATTTCCTTCCATCAGCACACGAACTCTGCAACATCAACTCCAGTAGCAAGATGTCAAAACAAACATTCACTGCACTGAGCCTGCCAAACAGTAACCAGACATTGGAAAAAGAGCTAACTAATTAATACAATTGCCCACCTTCTGCTGTGAAGGCAGTATGCACATCCAAAGTGGGTTATTAACAGAGGTGAGAGAGTTACTGGACTAACCAAATTAAAATTTGTCCTCTGGCCAAGTCCATGTGCATTAATCTTACCTGTGCTTAGAGTTGTGCTTTAAAAGAAAAAAATAATTATATAGTCCACAGATGGAACAGACTGTGTAATCGCTATCAGAGCCATGATTAATCTCAAAATTTCCAGTTCCCTATCTTGTGTTTGTGGTATGCTTCCTCTCCTGTTTGTGTGGCATTTTCCATTAAAGTTACATCATCATGCAAATACTATGTCCTTTCTGCACACAGTTGGAACTGGAGGAGGCAGGGTACCTAGGAACAGAACTAGAAACTAATACAATCCTGAAGCCTCATTTTCAGCGTGAAGACTATGCAGCAGGTTCCCCACTAAAGGTTCCTGAATTTAACCTTCTTGGCAAAGATAGCAGCCCACTTGAATGAAAAGACCTCTTCTCCCCTGCTATGCAAATATGAAACCAACTCCATTACTTGTTTCAGGTGTCAAATGAGCAAACCTTACCTACTCCCCGAAAAAGACACATTCATTTCAGGAGACTCAGAGCAGACAGACATCACGACTGAAATAAAAAGACGGAGTTTCCAGTTGGTGCTGTCGCCACAGCTGACTAGTAGCAATTCATTAAGCATGACTATTACTGTCTGCCAGGGTGCAAAAGAGGAAAGAGCATTAAGGTCTAAAAATGGTCTTGGACACTTTCTAAAAAGAAAGCTTCAAAATTTGAGAATACACTCTAGTGACACAAAAACAACTTCAGAGTTGAAGAGGGTTCTCAATCATACACAGCAACATTTTAATTAACAAAAGAAATTAAAATCAAAAGGCTAAAGAACAAACTGTGATGTAACCTGCTATCTGTAACCTACAGGTAGAAAACAGAAAAAAGTTGTGGGGCGGAAATGGAAAAAGTCTTCGTGTTTAACACAGATAGAGGGGTGCTGAGTAATGAAGAACTTTTGTCTCTTAAAAAGCTATAAAACTGAATAATATGAACTTAAACTAGTACAATTCTGTCTCTTAGACTGATGTTGAGAAGGAACAAGCTCAATGCTGCTTCTCACTCACCAAGCAACATCAATTCTGCACCATTCAGTGAATTATAACAATGACCCAAAAAATTGCTCACTTCCTCTGTTGCTTCTCATCCCAGCACAGCAGTGATATTTGCTAGAACCTCTCAAAACCTGCATATTTCATTCTCTTTTTTATCTAGTGCCAGGACAGCTCCCCATGTTACTACAGGATGCTTCTCCATGACGTGCCTTTCCTATGGAGTTAATCTGGTCAGTTCTTTGCTTCATGTGTGCCAAAAATATTCTACAACAGGACAAAACAGTACCTTCTAAGTATTGCAAAACTAGTTGTCTCTCAAGTAAGCATAGCATTTGAAATATAGCATAAGCCTGGGAATTAATGTAATAGACTGAAAATACTTCTCCATTCATATGGGTCTTTTCCAACCCAAGCATCAATCGAAACGCCAACTTCCCTCTCTTCCACCCTTCGTCCCTCCAAAATAAAATAAGAATCTGGTCAAATTTGGACTAGAAAATATAAACGTCCCATAGGTTTACTGAGCCAATAAACAGTTTCTGCAGCTAACTATGAAGCCACCAAAATGTTCCTGAAAATTTGCTAGCTGAACAACCAAATCTCGAATCAAGGGCCATTTTATTTTTGTCTGATACAGAGTTAGCATCCTGCTTAGTGTTCCCTGCAGGAAACGCTCATCTCCATGGTCATGCTAATGAAGAAGAAAAGTAATGAGAACTTGGTGAACAGTCTTGCTGCATTAAATCTGCTTAGTCATGGAATAAAATACAACTTGCTTGCTCTTAATTTAGAAGGCCTTTTAGAAGAGAAACAGAGGAACAGAGAGCATACATGAAAGAAGGAACCAACAGTGTCTTTAGGAGGTTATATAGACTCATTTAGGTTGGAAAAGACCTTTAAGATCATCACGTCCAACTGTTAACCTAATACTATGATGTCCTAAGTGCCTCATCTACACGTCTTTTAAATATCTGCAGGGATGGTGACTCAAACACTTCCCTGGGCAGCCTGTTCCAATGCTTGATAATCCTTTCAGTTATTAGAAAAAAGAAATTTTTCCTAATATCCATCCTAAACTTCCCCTGGTGCAACTTGAGGTCATTTCCTCCCATTCTATCACTTGTTACTTGAGAGAAGAGACCGTCCCCCACCTCTCTACAACCTGCTTTCAGGTAGTTGTAGCAAGTGATAAGGTCTCCTCTCAGTCTCCGTTTCTCCAGACTAAACAACTGTAGTTCCCTCAGCCGCTTCTCGTAAGACTTGTTCTCCAGAGCCTTCACTGTCATTGTTGCTCTTCTTTAGACACTCTCCAGCACCTCAATGTCCCACCTCTAGTAAGGGGCCCCAAACTGAACACAGTATTTGAGGTATGGCCTCACCAGTGCTGAGTAGAGGGGTACAAGCACTTCATTAGTCCTGCTGGCCACACTACTCCTGGTACGGGCCAGGATGCTGTCGGCCTTCTTGGCCACCTGGGCACGCTGCTGGCTCATATTTAGGCAGCCATTGACCAACACCCTCAGGTCTTTTTCCATCGGGCAGCTTTCCAGCCACTCTTCCCCAAGCCTGTAATGTTGCATGGGGTTCTTGTGACCCAAGTGCAGGACCCAGGTATTTTCCTGTCGATAGCCCACACCTTCCTCCATATGCTATTATAAACTTAGCTTTTAGCTGGGTTAGGTGTGCAACATGCGTACTGTAAAAATATAGGTTCAAATCATACAATTTACACCAATTTTTCAGATTTTCTACTTTGCATCCAGGGATTTGAGACTATCTATAATCAGAATGTCTTAATATGAAGTCAGTATTCAGGATAACCAATAAAATCTCAGGATGATTTTCAACAACTGAGAGACAAAAAAAGTTTTAGGTCAGAAAGTAAACATCCTCAAGGGCCAGACAAAAATTCAAAAAGGCTGAAACAAATGGGAAGGTTAGCTGACAGAGTTTTTAAGAGATTCAGTGAGACCAATTGTTTGGATTTAAGGCTCAAAATACAAATAAAATATTTTCTATTTAAAAGATACGTCGTGGAAGAAAACACTATACATAAGTTTGGGTTCTACTCTTTCTTTTATGGTTCATCATATTAATCTGAGATTCTGCCACACACAGTACTCATACTGCAGGCTATATCATGATTTCCAACAGCCTAACTAGCAAGACTTCTATATGACTTCTCTCCAACTTTTCTTCCAGAGGCAAAAACGGACCCCACTATGCCCTAGATATAGTTTTCATTAAACAGCTTTTTTAAATCCTGGAGAAAAGTCAAGACTTTAAGACTAGTTCTTCCAGCCTCCTGCACTTAAGGCAACTTATTTCTCCCTCTGATTTTTCTAAATCAATATTAAAAAGGGAAGAAATTTATTTCTCTTTCTCTGGAAGCAACACTTCTGCAATGAGCTCTCAGTGCCACAGGATGAAGTACCAGGAGGGCACCAGACAACTCACAGAAAGCTCCACTATCTCTCCATCCCTCCGCAATCCAGAACAGGCAAACAGTGACTGGGCTGGGAAAAATGACAAACAGAAAAGCATGACAGCAGAAGCTGCTGAGAGAACTGGCTCTTCTATTTTGCAACAAACTTTGACTTTTGACTTGTGTTCTCTACTGAAGCAGAAAAAAGAAACTTTCGAATGTTTTCCCAAAAGAGAATTACATCAAATGTTTATGTTATGACAAAATAGCATTCTTTGATGGAAGCACATTTGCCACAAATGTTTCTATTGGCTCAATATGAATTGGTATAGGCAGTAAGAGAAAATAAGGACATAAATTATTTCTCTTCAGGAACAAGCAAGGAACAGGGCAGAAACTATCACTCTCTGAATCATAAAATTCACCCCTCAGGGCTCCTTCTGGGAAATGTAACTAATAGAGAAAGTAAAAAAATCCATTTAACTCCACATATGCAAATTTTCTGTTATATGTTATCCAAATGAAAACATTATCATCACATCATTTATGTCCTCAATGTTTGTATTTGCAAGACCTTAATACATCTCACAATCAGCTATCAATATGCCTTTCTCATGAAAGCAAATCATTAAGTGAATTTAGGTTATTGAATAGGTCAAAAATGTCAGTTGAATTTGCAGTTACCTCCTTAAGTCTTGAAAATCTTTCATTTGATGGTGGAACATGCTACAATTTAACCTCAGCACGTGAAAATATGCTATTTGCAAATCATGCCTTCCCTTGAAAACAAAAAATAAGAACTATTCAGTCCTAATGATCAAATTACGTGTGCACACATCGTGTTAAAATACAAATGTGTTAAGTGACGTGATAGAACTTTATAAAAAATTATTGTCACTTTAACTTAAAATAAACAGAGTCAAGCCTGGTACATTATTACGTAACTAAGTTTACTCAGCTTCTAGTGAAAAATTACAGATACAGTGGCAACCTCCCTAATAATGAGCATTCTTTCTCTATTTATTTCCATTTACATCAAGGAAAGACAGAGGGATCAACCCACAGAAGGAAAAGATGTATGAGAACTACCAAATTATTTTACTTCATATACTTTAAAAATACTTTATTTCAGGACCTACTAGCATTTACATTAGAAAAGGAAAAATGAACTCAAGTGTTCTATTCTTTATGGAGCTATTCTGTATTAAACTAATTGCAAAAAAGAAATGAAGCCTTCCTGTAGAAAAGTAACAAGGTTATGCAATTTACTCACAACAGTTTCCTAACAAAACTGCTTTTTTTTTTTCCTGAAAGCTATCAAGGAGCTCAAATAGTAATAGTAAGTCTCCTTATAAACTAAATTCCCACCCTTCATGTGTGGAAGAAATGTCAAGGCATCATTTTATCATTCATAGCCAGACAGCATGAGGCTTAGTAGAAGACAGTACTTTTGTGGTAGGACATGCATTGTCTGCCTAGAAATGCATGTCCTTCTGCAAGCAGAAAATACATCAGGATTTTTTTTTCTCCGATACTTTAGAATGAACTAAATACAGAAGAGTGATAAGGTTAATTCCCACAGAACCTTGTCAAGTCTTCCCAACAATGCACAATTCATGCAAGTGAGTTCTGCCTCTTGCTTTCTTCAGCAGCTACTGCTGCATCTTAGTTGTGATGTCTTGACTCTCCCCATGCTCCATCCTGGCTGTAGCTTGTTGCCCGTTTGGGGAGCCCTTACCAACTACATCTTGTCTATGGAGGCTCAGGAGCAGGGAAAAGGTACAAATGGTTTCCTGTTGTTCTCAAATTATCTTTCTGGGAAATGCAACATGTAGGGATTTTCAAATGTCTTTCAGCAGATTGGGCAAATAATTTCCACTGAAATTAAAGTGAATTATATTCCTAATCATGTTTGGTACTTCTGGATCCCATACCTGACTAGCTCGTACTTACCACTTTTGAAAATATGACCAAGGAAAATAGTTTGAATTCCCCTTTGGCTCCTTAAATCAATGGCTACTCTATTAATTGATCTTCTACTTATCCTTTTCTTCTATAAAGTACAAGAAATCATATTATCTTTGATTTTCTACATTTCCAGCTTGAAACTGGAATAATATAGCCATAAAAAAAAAAACTTAATTAACAAATTTCTGGTACCCTTGCAATGATTATAGTACTTATTTCACATGTCTTTCTTTAGGGTGCATGAAATTTTATTATTTTTTTCCAGAAGAAAACTGTTCAAACTCAATTATTTTCTTATGAATGATAGGAAAAATATTTTATATTGGCTTTCTCATTATCTTTATTTTTCTTGTTGTGCAAAAGCAACACTCTCAAGCAAGTTCTGTTTTTTAATTCTTTTAATCAATAATTGGTTCTGAAAGACATGCAGTTAAGAGCATGAAGAAGAGCAAACATTTCTTTACTATTTTTCCAGTGCTATTAAGCTTATTATTACCACATTACAAGAATAGAAATATTCCTGCACTAGGTGCTCAGTTTTTTTCTCCACCTGGATCAATCAACATGTATGGTGGAGGAAAAAAAAAAACCACAATCACATTTATGTAATTATTGTAATTTTTTTTTGTTTCAGCTCAGTGTAACAACAACACAAGTGAGAGACAAATTAGAGTTGAACCACACCATTGGTCCAAAGCAGTTTAAGATCAGTACAGACTGAAAGGAAGAAAAAAAAAGAGAAAGAGAGACAGAGAGAGAGACTGACTGTTCCTGAAACTGTGGGAGTACTGCAGCAATGCCTCAGGTTGTGTTAAATTTATTCAGAGTTCTATTGTAATTAGTTTCAGATTAATCATTCTTCATAGACTATTTATTGAGCAGTGAGTCAATATGAGAGTATCCTATAGGAAGTGTCTTCCCTTCAGGAAGGGAATGTTTTGTTTGAAAGTGTTGTAACAGTCCATTTGGATCTCTGCAATTTACAGGACTGTGATTTAAACTTTATTTCATGAGCTCATTAAGAAATGCAAAAAACACAATAAACAGGGGCTCAATGCCCTTTTCCCCAGACCAGTCTAGCACATGAATTCACTTATTCACCATTCAAGTCATAGGGTTTCATAACTTGTAACCCATAAATCTTAATATTATGCACTTATGAGAAAAAAAAAAAAAGAAAGAAGCTGATGGTGGGAATGTTCATCCTTCTGACTCCATCATGATGTGGTCATCCCCTTGGTCACATTGGGAACCATGAAAGCCTCGGGAGTCCAGCTGCTTTTGGAGCCACTTCAAAGCTTTCTGAGTAAGCTGTTGTTTTATACCTTCCAGCTTGGAGGATTGGTCTGTACCATTTCCACGAGTCAGTGGATTATGATGAAACTGCCAGACAAAACATAATTTCTGCAGGAGACAGCAATTTTGCAGGAGACAGTCACTGGATCATGGCCCTTTAACTCTGTCTGGCCACCTGTCCTACCTATATGGTGCTCTGACTTTGACCTAGTGGTGTTGCTCCCACCATACATCAGGCCTTAGTATGAGCTAGCTTAGCCAAAATCTAAGCAGGAGTTGAATGAATAGTCACAAGTGCTCAATGGCTTTATGTTCAGGCCATTCAGTCATGTGGGGGAAAGAACAAGCCAACTAAAAATGCCTTATAGCCAGACAGGAAACTTCTCAGAAATAGCAACTGAATCAAGATGGTAGAGTTTAAATGGTCTGTACCTTACTTTGCCTTCGTATTGGAGCTAAAGGGTAAAAAGGAACACAGTCCTTTTCTGGGGGGAGGAGAGGACTGGAATGGTATTTAATCCAGTTTTTCATTCATTGCTTTTGTGAAACAAACAAGCTATAGTTCCTCACAGACTACACAGAAGAACCTGAAATGAATGTATTTTCAGATTTTCAGTTTTCTTAATTTAGCAGTTTTAAAGCATAGATCAATAGGGTTTTCTTACAATTAAAAGTTGTATTGGTTCTATAAAAATAAAGGAAGTTTAACTTGGTTAAAAATTTAGTCTCCTTGTCCTTCACTCTCTTTGAAACAGTAGGAAGATTTAAATCAGACCGAGTAATTACAGGAGAGTCAGGATGTTAAAATTAAAACGCTGTAACAGAGGAAATAAATGAAGCACACTCTACATATGCAGTGTAATACTTTTTTTAAAACAGAAATTAGAATCAGTTGCTTCTGTGATGGATATGGTTACGCCTATGATCAAATGTGATTCAGTATAGCACCAAACAGAGAATAAATTCCATTTTTTGCTGTATTTAATTGTACAGTTACTGTTTGCACAGACATGAAGTCCACAAGTACGCATGGGTGTAGTACTTGTATAAGTTGGGTGTACTGTAACCAGTTACAATCCTTACATCCTTGTCAAATGTACATGGTAGCACATTTAAATTTGGGGCAATCCAGTTCGTCTGTAGCCAGTTCTTGGCTATTCTACAGAAACACTGATAACACAGTTGTATGACCAAGAATTTGTGTTCCAACATACTATGGTATTTTTCTGTGAAAAGTCTTTGTCCTTCTCCATTCATTCCATGGCTTCCTCAACTTCTATTCTCATAACTACCAAGACATGCTATACCTTATATAGTGAAACACCTTTCCTTGTTCACTTTCTAAATAAATATGTGTCCTGGTTTGAGTGACACAGGACTAACTTTTCTTCTAATTCTGAGAAAAACTGCAATTTTAGAAGACTCTGGTATCTGAATTTGTGAAAATATTTACTTTATAGCCCACTAGGCTGTGTGGGATTCAAGGTCTCAGTGTTTTCGAGCCTTGCCACGTGCAGGGATGAGGAGGAGCAAGGCCTGGGCATTTGACCCAGGCTGGCCAACAGGATTATTTCATACCATGAACATCACATTCAATATAAATTAGAAAAGTTCTCCATGTAGCTCTCGCTCTTTTGATGGCAGCCGTCCAGAGAACTCCTTGCCCAGGTGCCGGACCCCTGAGCCCTTCCCTTCCTCCTGAAGGCTGAGTATAATTCTTGTATGTCTTATATTAGTATTGGTATTAATACTGGTTCTTTAGTACTATTGTTGATTATTTAGTTTTATTCTATTAAATATATTTATATTTCAATCCTTGTGTTTCATTGCTTTCCCTGATTCAGCTTTCTGGGTGGGGAGAGGTCATCAAATGATAGAATAATTTTCTAAACAACAATAGATTGTTATGGATTTTCTCAAACCAGAACAATATGTCTGATCAAAACTTTGGAAAAAATCATAGAATCATAGAATGGTTAGAGTTGGAAGGGACATTAAAGAATATCACATTCCAATCCCCCTGCCATGGGCAGGGACACATCCCACTAGACCAGGTTGCTCAAAGCCCCATCCAGTCTGGTCTTGAACACCTCCAGGGATGGGGCATCCACAACTTCTCTGGGCAAATATTGTTATTTAAACACACATAGTGAAAGACTGGTATTAATCATGTCTGCAACATCATTTAGAATTTGACCTTGTCTACATAATTCCATAAATCTATGCCTTGATAGCCTTGTTTCAGAAATAGGCTTCATCAATAATCAGAAGTGTAAGGTCAGATCCTAGTACCCTGAATTCAATCTAGATAATACTTACTAATACTTACTGGCCTCATGTGGCCAGTCTTGGAACAACTCAAGAAAAGAAGGTGAGATTCAGGCTCTTACTTTTAAGTAATCTAACAATTAAGGTCTGGATTTTCAAAATAGTCTAAAATTGCTTAAAAGGGACAATCAATTGGTGAAATTTAGGAACATAATTCTCTTAGGCTTCTCTGGAAGTTAGAGCCCCAAACTGTTATTTTAGTTATTTTTTAAAATAATAGCAATAAATATGGTTTGAATTATTTCTTCATTAATTCGTGGGTTAAGCCAGAATCAACATATTACTCGTACACGGCAAAGTAAAAAAGAAAATATTTTCAATTGCCTTTCTCTGCTTGTTCAAATATACTGTCTAAATAGCTTAGTTTTGTCCACTTATATTTATATGTTATAACATATTTTAGTAAAACTATTTTTTTCATGAATCGCAACTGCTCAAAACACAAATCTGTGTTTCAGTTATAAAACTAATTATACAGAAAACCAAATACCTGGAAAATATGTAAACTATGTGACCTCTATTCTCTGACCACTGTCCCACACACCCAATATAAAAATGGCTCCATGCTGTTGAGACATTTACCTTAACTACTCACACTTCACATAGCAATATAAGCAGTCACATGACATAACCCTCTTAATGGCAAGGTCCAGTGCAGCAATTAAGCTGGAAATATGTTCAATTAAATCTTTGAACATTGTGTGCACAGTGTTTTCATTCACAGTGTAAGGGAAACACAGCACAGTAAAGCTCTGACTAAAAGTCAGAGCTAACTGGAACCACAGAAAATCCACAACTAACAGAGCAGTTCTACTTGAAAAGCCATTACTAAATAACAGCACTTTCTTGGCAAGTAAATGGAGTTGATCACTCTATATATGAAAGCATTTTGTTAATTTCTGTAGCAAAAAAGAAATACTTTTACACTTGTCAATGTTGCATGGAGTATGAGTAGTTGACCCTTTCGGACACAGAAGGAAAATTAAATGGGTGAATCAGGTTATGTATTTGGAATAATAAGTACTTAGGATAGCATCGAAAACTGTGGTAAATTCCTTGTTTGGCCTCAGCTGCTCACTGTGACCTCCAGGCAAATTGCCTAGATTATTTCTACTTGTGGAGATTAAAGGCAGGGCAAAGTATGCTATACATTGCATGAAGAGTTCACTGTCTGCCCATTCTGCTTGTTGTGTTTTGCAAAATATGAGCTGTGGATATCTGTGTGTATACAGCACTGTTGGCTTCCACACAGCCCTTTGTCCAACCTTTATACTGGGAGTAGGCCTGCAAACATACTCCCTAAATTTGCAAAAGTACTCCTGAATATAGTGCATGCCTGTGTGCAAAAAATCCAGGGGACAGGCTAGTCTGTCAAAATCAAAATTCTTAGCAGCAGGCTCAGACCCGTTGGCCTAAATCAATTTGTAAAAATGCCTTTTGGCTCTTAGCATTTCAGACCCAGCATAAGTGAAATGTTCCCACATAGGCATGAAAAACACTTTTTTTCCTTCTCAGGATGTACAGGAGTTGTTATTCTGTCTCTCGAATGACTGACAGAATTCCTTACTAAGCTTCTGTTGGGGAATCTGCACTATCTGTGATGAAGCACAAGCCAGAAAGGCTGCTGCTTAGATCCCAAGGCCTGATGAGCTGGAAAGGTCATTAGGAAAAAAAGAGCCCTTCTTTTTACAGAAAAATCACAGGATTCCACAGTAGCATTCTTTAGGGAGTCATGTCTCAGAATCCAGCTGCTGTGGGAGAGCCCCTGAAAAAGAAAATCTACCGTAATACAAATATTAGCATGAGATATATGGGGAAGAATTTGAGATGGGAAAATGCATATAGGCCTGGCTGGAATGAAAAAATAAACAAAATATTCTGAAGCAGAAAGAGAGTGTTTGAGCACTGATTTGTCCAGATTAAGGGATGCACATGGAGGGAGAACCAAACTTTCCCTATTAAGGGGATTTTGAGTAGTAATATATATATCACAGAAATCAGGGTGGTCTAGCACCAGAAGTGGCTTCAATACACTAGTGAGACGGAAGTAAATTTGACCTTCTGGGCAAACTTGACGTATGCCTCCTGCTACAAAAGATAGTACTCTAAATTACCCAGAGGCATTCTGGATTAGCAAACTAGAGTGTGTACAACACATGCAACATCAAAACCTTCATCTCCTTATTCAGCATGGTAGAGAGAATGCTAGCTTAATAGCCTAAGGTGTTTTTTTTTTTCTTGCTGATTCATCGTTAAAAAAAAGATGGTGAAGTTCTTTAAGGGAAATTAAGAAGGGAGAATTACCTTATTTTACTTTAAGTTTAAATAAACCTCAAAACGCACAGGCTACATCTGCCTTCTTGTTGGCTTCTGAAGCTGGAAAGGAAAAAAAACACGAAAACCAACTTCCAACCTGAATCTACTAACCACCCCACAAATCTTTGAAAATCTTTGGCTGAAAATTATGTATAGATCTAATTTCTATAAATTTTTACCAATTTGGTTGATTAGTAATCCAAACAATATATTTTATGTTCAAAAATATGAAGCCATATTTTCAATCAGAACAAATAAGTGTGACCTGACAAACCAGAAAAATCCAAGCAGACAAGGGATACACTGAACTGTTCGAAGTCTAGCCTGATTAGCTTGTAACTATGTTTGCTCAAAAACTTCAGTCAGACTAGCTGGATCTATCTGATGAGTCCGTAAACTGAAATGCTGAAGAAGGCCACATACTTTTCTGATTTCACAGTGAATACTGGATAGGAAAATACTCAATGTCTACAAAAATCACACACAAAAAAAATCCAGCCAAAAAAATATAAAGGGAATCAAGATAAGCCTTCAATAAATGGAATTTCCTTGAAGATAGGAAAGTGGTAGCATTATTAAGACATAAATTAAATACTATTAGCACAGCTGTATTCCAAAACCCAACAATATGGAAAACAATGAATTGCTGCCTTTTATTTTATTTCTTTTTTTCTGTATTTTATCTTTATATGAAGGTGAATGGGAGAAAATGCCATAGTTGCTCACATCACCTGTTGTGGATCATTAAAGAAAATGCTCTGAAATAATTGGGCCTTAACAAAATTTTGATACCTAAGTAAGGACACTATGTTCTGGCTTTGATGGATAAAATAATGCTTTCATGACCTGAAGAGAATAGATAGCAACTCTTATTAGTCACTAAAATTTCCTTAGGCTTCTCTAGGAAGTAAGACCTCGAACATGAAGTAAGGCAGGTTTGTTAAAGATGCTTAAGGACACACAGATCCCATTGATTTTGGCACTTGAAGGTTGTGTACTGAAATCCCTTAGATGCTTTTGAAATGCACACCTTCAAGCCACTAGATCCTTGTGTCTTCTGTCCTCCCTTCCTTTAGTACATCAGTCAAAGCTAAAATTACATTATTTTTAATGTACTACAGTTGGTGGGAGACATTCTAATACGAATGTCTGACAAAGCTTTTACTTTATTCCATCATTTTAAAGAGGTTTATTTAATACATAGGTAGATAAATTTATTTTAAAACATTACTTTTCCATCTTAGTAGGTATCTGAATAACAACAACAACAAAAAATACTGGTAATCGTTCTGCAAGAAACAGTAGTACGGGAGCTGCCATCATAATTTTCAGGTCACTTGATGCAAGTTTTAAACTAGTTAAAAATGCAGGACTTTTAAGTGTCGCTCCTCTTCAGTAGCAATGTAAATGCAGAGTAAATCTACCAGTCTTTTAAAACTTCCCATTTACTTATTGCTAAGAAATGTTATTTTTTCCTTTCTTATTATTTTAACTTGATTACAGTTATTCCAAATATTCAATAATGTGATTGTGGAAGGTGATGGCCACAGAACTTGGCTAATTTTCTAACCACGATATATCCAACTGGTAGTTTACACCACAGTTTATGTCTATAATCATCTCAGTCAAGTGAGAGCATACATTGCATTAAGTTGAATGTGGCTCAGAATCACATAGCTTTTTTACTTGAGGAGACAACAGAGGCATGAGATGTAAAAAAAATAGCCCTGTTGTTAAAACATTGAGTTACATCTCAGGAATTCCAGCCTTCTGTCACAGCCTTCATATGAAGTATTGGGAAGTTCACATGATCTCTCTTAAATCTTTCTCTGAGTGCAAATTAAACAGGTCTTAAAATCCATGAATCCTCCACTTTCTCTCATACCACCCCAAAAAAAGAAAATCAACCAGAGCCTGTGGACAATTAAATCTGAACTACCTTAAAGCTTTCCCTTACTGTATTTAGAAATAATACAAAATTCTTTAGGTTCAGAGGTTCAACACCTCTTTTCTTTTTTTTTAATTTAATTTTAAATAGTGTATTTTAGATTTTCTATTTCAGCCAGAGAGGAATGTGTGAATATCACGAGAAAGGCTATTCTTGTATAAGTTTCCAACTCAGTCAAATCTCAGGAATACTGAAAGGCACATGAAAAATATTGTTCTCAATAAATTTCCTACCCAGTCTCCATATCAAAGAAGTTCTAATGAGTTTGCTTTAATTTAGAATTAGTAGCCCTACCTGTCTAAAGGAATCTCCAAACCTCCAGGCAATTAAAGTAA
This sequence comes from Limosa lapponica baueri, assembly GCA_002844005.1. Taxonomy (NCBI): domain Eukaryota; kingdom Metazoa; phylum Chordata; class Aves; order Charadriiformes; family Scolopacidae; genus Limosa; species Limosa lapponica. The sequence continues at coordinate 33,510 of KZ507484.1, forward strand.
GCCAGAGTCTAAAGGGTAAACTTACATTCTCATTACCAGCTAATTAACAATTATCTGTACATCCTTGTTGGATGTTGTCCTCACAAATAGATACTTATCTTTTTTACAGGAATATTTCAGAAGTTATTCTGTCCAAATCCACTTTTTGGGGGGTCTTCAAAGTAGTGTGCTATTTCCTCTTTCTTTAAAAGTTTATCAAGGAATTCCCCAATTGTTCCAGTAGCCAAACTTTCTGAACAGTGTAATTTCAATATTTTGCACTCCTGTATGTACAGAATACAGGTGGGCAGGGTTAAAAATAAATAAATAAATAAATAGCCAGCTAAATCTGAAGTGCATTAACACGACCTTGAAGAGCCTGGCAGAAAGACCTGCTCAAATTACGTTGGATGGATGGAGCACTGAGGTAAAAATGTGTGTGTACACACATATGCATGCTTAGGAACAGTACAAATTTTTTATTCCAAGTACAGAAGAAGTATCCTGTAGTAGACTCAAATTGATTTACTTAATAGAGATAATAGCGTTGGCAGTTTATAGCACTTAACACATGTCATTCTGGAATCAATACTGCAAGCCATGTTTTCCCAGCTGTATTTTCTTATACACCACTTCTATGAGCTTTTCATTCACTAATAGACCTGTCCCCTAATTGGCTAAGAAGGCAATATGACAGCGGATTGGAAGAGTAACCAGATATTTATTGCCAGACAAAAAAAGGAAAGATCAGAATCTTTTCAAAAAGTGTGTACTAATGGGCACATCTACTTCATTCTGCTGCCATTCTAGTTTAGGAAAAAACTTGTTTCAAAGTTTTCTTGATTTTCTCCTCTGCTCAGAATGTGATTCCTATAGTTCACATGGCACCCAATTGCGTGCGCAATGCATTTAGTTTTCTTTGTACAAAAGCTGCTACACCATAAATTTTAAACTGGTCAAATTTTATTTTGTTTAGTGACCTTCCCAACATCTCCAACCTCTTATTTTAAGATATCTTATTGTCTAAATACTGAGATTGCCATTTATTTTGTCCTTGGAATAAAGAAATACTTTTAAAAATCTGACAAAAGTGCAAGTACAGAATCAGAAAGAAAATCTGTTAGAGGGCATGTAGAAGTAGGGCAATGCAAACAAGTATGAAACTGCCACAAAGAAATAAAAAGAATATGGTCAGCATGCTGAGAACTTTTGTGGAAATTGTGTATGTACATCATCATGGATCTTATATCTTTGAGTCCATCTACTGGCCTTTCATCTTATTACAACTTGAGACTGGTGTGTGTCATACAGGATTGCTAATGATTTTTAGTCAACTAGCATGTGTGTTAGTGATTACGTAATAAAAGTGACTTAGTCTGACCATCATTTCTGGACCGACTTTGAGGATTTCCTGATGCAAACTCCAGTTCACAGAGGTACTACATGTGTAAGATTTCTGGAAACTATTAGCTGCATTGAATTGACTTTGTCATAAATATCCTTGCTCAATGTCACTAGGATCTGCTAGTGGTACTGTGGCCCATTATTCGTATATTACTTTAAAAAAAGATATATATATATATAAGCCTCCACAGGTTTTATGTCCATCAATTTAAGTACATCCTAAACACATAAAACATTATGATTTTCAATGCATTCACAATTTATGAACATTTCATAACTTTCTAATGGAAGCACAAACCCTTTTATAATAAACATGACCTGTCTTGTCATACAGTCCTCACAAGCACTCAGAAGATCTACAGAGATCCATCCATCACCAGCAGAAAACCAGAACCTCTGTCCTACATGGAGACAAAGCAACACAGGTCAAGGAAACATCTGTTACAGCCCACCTACCCTTGACTAGAACTGAAAAAATTAGCTGAGCCTATATTATCCCTCTTATTGTCTAAACTGTTCAGAACAGTCAGCGTTTCTGAAATGGAAGTGCCCACTAAAATACACGTACATACACTTCAAACTAGCTAATATACATAACAATTATAGTGATGGTGTTTCACAGCGTATTGAGATTATGTGGCAAAGTCTGGGGGGGGAGGGGTGGGGGGAGATGCAGGGGTGACCTCTGTGAGAAGATGCCAGAAGCTGCTGGCAGAAGCAAGATGACAGAAGCTGCTGTTGGACAGAGCCAGTTCCAGCCAGCTCCAAGATGGACCCCAATGCTGCCCAAAGCTGAGTCAATCTGCGATGTTGGTGGTAGTGCCTCTGTGACAACATATTTAAGAAAGAGTAGAAAAGCTGCGCAACAGCTGCTGGTGGAGAGAAATGTGAGAATATGTGAGAGAAACAACTATGCAGGCACCAAGGTTGGTGAAGAAGGATGAGGAGGAGGTGCTCCAGGCGCCAGAGCAGAGATTTCCCCTGCAGCCCATGGAGGTCCACAGAGGAGTAAATATCCATACTGCAGCCTATGGAGGATCCCATCCTGGAGCAGGTGGCTATGCCCTGAAGGAAGCTCCAGCCCATGGCCCAGGCTGGAGCGGTTCCTGGCAGGAATAGCAGCCCATGAAGATGAGCCCACACAGGAACGTGTTTTCTGGCAGGACCTGTGACCCTGTGGGGGACCTACATTGGAGAGGTCCGTGCCTAAAGGACTGCAATCCATGGACAGGAACTTACAGGAGAAGTTCTTGAAGAGCTGTAGCCCATGAGAAGGGCCCACATTGGGGAAGCTCATTAAGGCCCCCACACTGGAGCAGAGGAAGAATGTGAGGAGGAAGGAGTGACAGAGACATGTTATGAACAGTCAAAAACCCTTGTTCCCCATCCCTTTGCACCACTTGAGGAGAGGAGGTAGAGAAGGCAGGAGTGAAGTTGAGCCTGGAACACAGGGAGGAGTGTTGGGAAGGTGTTTTCAGATTTGTTCTTCTTTCTTATTGTCTCATTCTGATTGGCAATAAATTAAATTAATTACCCAAAGTTGAGTTTGTCTTGCCCATGATGATAATTCTTAAGTGATCTCCCTGCCCTTATCTCGACCCATGAGCTTTTCATTATATTCTCTCCCCCTGGGCTGTTAAAGAAGCAGAGTGATAGAGTGACTTGGTGGTCACCTGACAGCTAGCCAAGCTCAACCCACCACACAGAGCTTCCAGTTTGGCACAACAAGCAGATTAAAAACCAAGCAAGGACAGCAATTGCATGCTTTTTGCTGAACCTCTTAAAGCTGAGTCTGTTAATTAGGTAAATTCTGTCCAGTGGCTATGTCTTCCACATCTCAGCCACACCTTTGATTTAGTAAGTGGTCAAATAGGAGTAAACCAGCATGTACTGCAAACCACAGGCAGAAAGAAAAACATCAACTGAAAATGGCCACCTGGTATGAAGGGAGGCCAGGAGCTCTTGCAATGGTGAATTTGGCAACAGTATCTGCATAACGATTGCCGAGCTTCTGCATCAGATATGAGACATTATTAAATTGCAGTTTCTAATCGATACGTATTATATTGTGACATTTGTTCTGAGTATAAAATGTACCTCATAGAGAAATGCAGTATGACTCTTGAATTCATGGGAGTCAAATAAGCATGAGTGTTACTGCACTGGTATTATATTGTACCAGGAGTAGCTTGCGTCATAAACTGAGTGGCAGAAGCTGGATGCTGCCATTTTGAGTGCAAATGTGCAATTACAAGAACTCACCCTTCAAGAGGAAATCAGAATACCTTCCCAATTACCAGTCAGTACATTTAATCAAAAATGTTTTAAATTAACTATTTATGCATAGTTGGGGACATTCCTAGCAGTCGGTACAATGTTCTATAAAGCATAATGAAAGTTTTCTCTATGTATTTCAGGGCACACAAACTGAAAGTAACACTTTTCCTCCACCATTTTTGCCAATTAAAGTATATTATTCTAAGAAGTAAACCAAGTTCTCTCAACCTTTTATTTTTTAAGCATAAAAACCTGAATTTTTTTTCATTTTTTTTGTCCTCTAAGTTTTGGTCATCAAAAGAAAAAGTCCTAATGACTGGTGAAAAGTCTTTCTTTGCAGGAACACAAGAAAGTGATATTTTGTTAGAAAGTAATACTTACTTTAGAAAATACATGAGCATAATTTAGAAACACTTTTACAGTACTACTTGATGATGCAAGAGACCACTAAGATATGAGAAAAAAATCTAGACAACCGATTCAAATCTAGCCCAGTGACTTTTGTTCTTTTACCAGTCTGTTTTCTCTACATCCAAGGTCTGTACCTTGGATGTACAGGCATCCAAGACATCAACTCCGTAGATGTTCTCTGGTGATTGAAAGCCACATATGACAATGAAGTATAAAACATCTCAGCAGCTCCAGCTCAGAACATCTGCACAGGTCAGTGAGGGGAAACATAATCTAAAAGCTGGTGTACTCATTTTGGTTGTGCTGGAGTTAATTTTCTTCATAGTAGCTCATATAGTGTTATGTTCTGGATTTGTGACCAGAACAGCGTTGATAACACACCCATATTTTAGTTCTTGCTGAGCAGTGATTACGCAGTATCAAGGACTTCTCCGATTCTCATACTGCCCTACCAGTGAGTAGGCTGGGGATGCACAGGAGGTTGGGAGGCGACACAGCTGGGACAGCTGTCCTCAGCTGACCAAAGGGATATCCCACACCATATGGTGTCAAGCTCAGCAATAAAAGCTGGGGGAAAAGGAGGAAGCAGGGGATATTTGGAACTACAGAGTCTATCTTCCCAAGTAACTGTTATGCATGATAAAGCCTTGCTTTCCTGGCAAAGGCTAAACATGTGCCTGTCTATGGGAAGTACTGAATTAACTCCTTATTTTGTTCCGCTTACACGTGCAGCTTTTGCTTTACCTGCTAAAATATCTTTATCTCAATCCATGACTTTTCTCACTTTTACACTTCTGATTCTCTCCCCCATCCCGCTGCTGGGGAGTGAGCGAGCAGCTGTGTGGGGCTTAACTGTCCACCAAGGTTAACCCGGAACAGCTGGGCTAGCCATGTGGTGCTCCTAAACTAATGTATGTTGTGTGTCAGGCATGTACTGTAACAAATATGTAATATACAGTCCTGAAACAATACACAGTGTCTCTCGTTTGGATGTTCCAGGACTACACTACCTTGCATAAGGGTAAGTGTGCTTAAAGAGATTAAACAGTCACGAGCATGCAGATTTACTGTTTCACATGCCTAACACATTTTGATGCTTAATTCTCATGTTTAATTCTCAGTGTCGAGAAGTTACGGGTTATGAGGTTTTTGTAGATATGGGCCTAGAAAATCACAAGCTATCAATAATGGTAAAATAGGCTCAACTGAGGTATGTTGAAAAAAAAGAAGTATAAAATTTACACTATTTCTTTTACTGTATGGTAGTAGAGACAGATCTTCATTCTTTAAGGCTATAAATCAGCTTTCATGGTCACTGATCTCCCTAAAAAAGAGCACACTAACATATAACTGTCAATAGACCATATTTCTTTGATTCTATTCTTCTCAAATATTTAAAGAAAAGAGGTCCATGTGGAACCAGTAATAAACATTAATGACTAACTACCAGAGAGAATAATTCTAAATTAAAAAATCATGGATAAACTCTTTCCTTCCTTTCTGTCAGTTATTCTGCAGAAATGCAAAATCCTATTTCCTACCAGATTCTGCAAATTTAGATATACTCACAATAAATTATTCCCCTTCCAAATATACAGTACAGATGGTCTGAGTGAAAAGTCCTTTGGCAATGACAACATTCTGTGAAATTCCAACACAGAATGGGGCTTTCCATGTACAGCCTAAGGCATCATTTTTGTGCATTACATTTTTGTGCATTTTGTTCTATACATGGATACTAATTTAATATATGTTTGCCTATATTAGGTATTGTAGTCTGCAATTCGGATTCTAAAAGCGGCTCAGGCTAAAGCAGTATTCTTGTTTTCTGAACAAAAAATCCTGCTGTCTTCCTAAGAAATCTGATATAGTCTAAGGCTTTTCCAGTCACATGCCATTAACATAACTTTACTACTAACCTAACCTTAGTATAAATGAAATGTTCAAAGGCAGGCAAAGTAGAAACAGAGGCTAGTAAGGATACTGTATTTATTTTTTCTATTCTATGAGTATCTTCTATAATTGTTAAAGAAACCTGTATGCAATAATGCATATCTCTTTTTGCTTCTTTCCTGCTTGCTGGCCGATAGCTACTGCGCTGCTACTCTGTGGGGCAGAATAAACAAGTCAGTCAAGACTTATCCATTTTACCCTGTCATCACCCTACAGGCTTTCGAATCTAACAGAAGTGTATTTGGTGTATGTGGCAAGGTGTTGGCAAGCAGGAAGGCTGCAGTGATGGCTTCTGTGGGAAGCAGCTGCCCTGGGCCAGTCACAGCCAGTTCCAACCAGACCCATCACAGGCCAAAGCTGAGTCCACCAGCAAAGGTTGTGGCACATCTGTAAAAATGTATGTAAGAAAATACACAAAACACCACAGAAAGAGAGGAAGACAGAACAAAAAAAGAGTGAGAAACAACAGAGGGAACACCAAGGTCAGAGAAAGAGGAGAGTGGTAAGGAGGTGCTCCAGGTGCCAGATAAGAGGTTCTCTGCAGCCCATGGAGGACCTGCACCAGTGCAGATAGTCACTGCAGTCCATGGACAACCCCATGCTGCAGTAGATGGGTATTTCTGAAGGAATTGCAGCCTTTGTAGAGCCCACATCAGAGCAGATTTTCTTGACTGCAGCCTGTGGAGGCAACCCATGCTGGAGCAGAGGAAAAGTGTGAAGAGGAAGGAGCAGCAGAGAGGAGCTGTTATGGACTGACTGCAGCGTTCCCCATCCTCCTGTGCCACTTGAGGTGGGGGGATAGTGGGAGACTAGAGTGAAGGAGTGAAGTTGAGTCAAGGAAAGTGGGAAGGAAAGGTGTAATTTACTATTAGTTTTTATTTCCCAGTACTCAAATTAGTGATTGCATTTCTATTTTAACTGGTAACCAATTAAGTTAATTTTCCCCAGGACAAGTCTTTTTTGCCCGCAACAGCAACTGCTAAGCAATCTCCCTATCTTTATCTCAATCCACAAGCTTTCTTGTTCCTGCTTTTCCTATTTTCTTCCCCCATCCTGGGGGAGGGAGAGATGAGTGAGCAGCTGAGTGGAAGTTTTGCTGTTAGCTGAGGCTAAATCATGACATTAAGTCATAAGCATGTTTAGCTTCACTGTGATATTTACATTTTCTTCTGCTAGTAGTAAGAGGGAGCTACACTGGGCTAATCCGTTCACCGAGACTTCCATCTTTAGTCATCATTATAGTCACATCTGTGAAATATAAATAACTAAATAAATACCACAACAAGAATGATCTACCCAACCTTAACATGGGGCTCCTTTGCACACACTGGTGATGCTATGCATGTACAATGATCTGAAACCTAGAAATTGTTAGCTAAAACAATAGGAAGGTGCTTTACCACCTCGTAGTTCATCACCTTAATATTCAGTGCCTTCCCAACTAAGATGCGCAATAGTTGTAAAATTACTTCAGCCAAATAATTTGCAATTCTACTCTATTTTTTCATGGCATCCCGGTCTTTGTCTGCATTAGCAAGTAATACAGCACAGTGTGGGCAGGTTTGTACAGCACAGTATTTAGTGCTGAGCACTCCATCTCCACATCACATGCATTTGTAGGGCTTACTTTGGAGTAGCTTTAGTCTGACCACCTAGACTGAGCACCTATTAGTGGTTAGAGTGCATTAGGTGCGTTTCTGGAGCACATTTTCTGATATAGCTTTACAGGAAGGGGGTGGAAGTAGTTCATACACTCTGAGACTGTTTCAGGATATGAACCAATGTAAGTGGCAGCAATTGGGAAATAAAGTGCATTCTTGATGCAGTCTTAATATGGATGTTAGTTATTCAAAGAAATTGAAAAGGAATTCCAAGAAAAAAAAATACCTGCAACAAAATAGGAATGCTGTTCTGTTTCTATTTCTTTATATGCAATTCCACCAAAGTTAACTTTATAAAATATGTAAGATAAATACATTAAATCCTTTCCCTTTCATTCTGTACCACACGCACTACATCATACTTGATGCCTAAAGTCACAAAGCCCAGTGTATTCTGTAATTTGGATCCCTTCTGTTTTGTAGCATATCCAAGCTCCCATTAAAATAGGTAAGTAGTTATTTGAGTGACATGATGTCTTAAAATAACTGTTTTTCTACAATAGGAAATTAAGGAAATTGTTGAAACATCATGTCTATTATTTAAATGACTATGATACCTTCTGAGAGATATAAAAGATTTGTCTTTGGGTTTCGTTCTGGATGGCTTATTCCTCCTATAGCCTGGTATTACTGGTTTCACTAAATATTTTCCAACCACAGTCATTCAGGCAAAGAAAAAATAAATACCTGTATTATGCAGCAAGCTGAAATAATGGACATCCTGTACTCAAAGTAAAGGGGACACTTAAAAGCACAGCTGTTTCTTCTTTCATAAAAATTTACCACTTCATTGCTTACAGAAGATTAGTATAGCCATTATACACCAAAATATACTATAGTATCCATAATTTGCATGCGTCAACAGATGTGTTACACAAAAACCTACACAAAAGCCTGGAAAGATAATTAGTCTATTTCTGAAAATGTTCTACCTTGGAGTCACTGGCAGGCCTGGGAACCATAGCTTTAAACAAACGTGAACTACATTTCTGGAGTTTAAATAACAAATTGATTTATTTTTGGCTTTTACAACATAGCCACTAAGTAAAATTTAGCATCTGTAAATGGTCTCTGTGTCCTAGTGAATGGACTCAAGTTAAGGAGGGGAGCTTTATGGTTGGCCCCTCTCCAGAGTCTGAGGCTTCAGGCTACATTCTTGGGATTTGCTGTCCATGGACTCTTTTTTGCCGTGATTAGGTAGTTCTCTGTTAGAACTCATGGCAGCAAATCAATGTCCTTTTCATATTACTTGCTCTGCTTTCTTAACCTCTTAGAGCTCAAAACCCAAAGAGGCCATATTTCATTTCAGCTATATATCATACTGGTAATTTCCTGTTGATTAACAAATATGCTACTAATGTTTACTAGTGGTCCTACCCTAATCTTTATATGCATTCACCACTTCCTGCCTGGCAGAGATGGCAGTGTGATTTGTTCAGGGAGTAGACCAGACATATGCTCCTGGGTCAGCTAACTTGGCAACTGTAAGACATAAATACAAGAAGATAAAAATAGCATCATGTTGGGAAAACTCAAAGAAAAATGTTCTAACACACCTTCTTTAGGAATTAGTGGGAGAAGAGAAAAGATGAAAGCAGAAGAACTATAATCCTTTCTTTTTTTTCTCAGTGAGAGGGTGGTGGTACCACACCTACATTTCATCCTCTAAAAAACACATACACACGTGTGACAACCTGAACAACAAGCTGTATTGCTGTTGGCAATGCAGCTTGATACTTGGTTAGGAAACTGCAGGCTTTGAAAGTGTTAGGACCTGATCCTAATGAGTGCATTAGAAACCCTCCATGCCTTAGTCACATAGGGGAGGGGGGTAGACACAGTCCTAAAAAGCCTCCACTCACCATGCAGAAGCTAGTACTTTTGCTCCAGCAATCCCAGTTCCCAGTAGGTCAACCAAGGTGGCAGTCACGCACACACATTTCTCTGAGCACCCATGCACTGTTTTTTATCACAGAATATAAAGATCACTGAAGAATCAGGGTTTTATGCTTCTTAAGTTTATTGCAGAATTAGAAATATGAAGCCACAAAGCAACTTTTAAACATTTAAAACTGACTAAAAGCATGAATGAATGGTAGAACAAAAAACCAAAGCAGAAATTAGGCTATGATTCAGGACAGCTTCCTAAAATTAGGAGGACATCTTGTCACTCTTTATTACTTCACACACCTCGAGTCATTCTAAACTAAGACTATGGCTAAGATTACTTATGCGGAAAATGATTGCAATTTGAAGCCAATTTGAAATACTAACACACCAGGGACAATTATAAAAATTCCAAGTAGCTGGTAACATAAGATTCTCCTGGCTGATAGAAGGGAAAAAGGGTCTAACCTCTCACTCACATGAAAATGATAGGGTTCGCTCTTGACATACAACAAATTACAGAGCTTTGATAAAATATGTGTATGTGTGAAAATATAAGGGATAGAATAATCCAAGGAAATTTAGACTACTTTTTCCGTGAGCTATTTTTTCTACTTTGCATCTAGAGTCCAAGTTAAGAAAAGCTCATTGTGACTCAGTCTTTACACCCTCTTGAGTAGATTTTGCAATCAATTTTTCTCTGGCACACCTAGGTTTTCAAGGAGCGAGAAAAAATATTCATATGTGTATTATGGAGAATGCAGCATGAACTTTTTCTGTTATTTAATAATGTGATTCAAAAAAACAATAAATCACTGAGGTTTTCAAACATACAGAATTGGAAGTGAATCGAAAGATTACCATGGATAGAATCGAAACATTACCATGGTTAGCTGAAGTGTTCAGTCAGAACCTATAAACTTGACACTCAGCCAGAGCCTTCATCTGGCAAATCCTTATTCATAAGGAAACAAAATTCACACAAACCTTTCAGTCTTTGTCTTCTATGGAGCATCACGCACTGAGTCCCACAAAAGCAGAGGGAAGTACTCTACCTAGGTTAAGTTACATGAGATGAAAGAGCAAGACAAGAAGGCTGCAAGTAGGAGGTCGCTGCCTCCCACAGAACCTCACCAGGCACTCCTTAACTGCAATTCATTCCTGTGATTTTCTCCAGAAAACCAAAAAGTTGAAGCACAGATACCCAAACTGGAAATAATATGGAAGTTGCAGGTGATACCATTAGGAAAAAAAACCAAATTCCAGAAAAATGAGGCTCATGCACTACTTGTGAAACTTAAAGAGATTTTAGTTAGGATTCACTAAGCTGCAGCTTTTCAACATGTATTCAGTTTCCTGCCTCTACACCATTGAAATTATCATATAGAAAAATACCTCAGTAGGACACAAATTCTCCAAAACATTCCTCTCCTCACTCAGTCAGCATCTCACCCGTCTTGGACAGATTTGCCCACAGTCAACTATTTAGACAAGCACTGGGAGTGTGAGCATGTTTTTGGTGTAGAGGAAACAGAGTTCATTGCCCTCTACCTCTTCCAGTGTTTCTACCCAATTTCTGCCTCTTCTGTAGTTTCAGGAAGCCAATAGGGGAATTCTTACATCCATATGATTCCCTAATGTTCAAAGCCTAAGCCATTTCAAATTCCAGAGATATAGAGGAAATCTGCACTACAGTAATGTAGTACCTTGTCACCATCAAAAGCACCAGTCTGTACCAAGTTAGTTCTATCTAGATACACAAAAGCAAATGCTGAAGCATCATTGGAGTGTGCTGTCCGTGTGGTTTATGTGGACCTGTTGCTGATTAGGAGTTACTTAAATCAATCAGATGTAGCTTAAGGATGTAAATACTCTTTAACTACAATCAAAACATATCACCCAAACATCACTATTCTTCTAAAAGTATTCCTAGAAACCATAGCTTCCTACAAATCATAAACCCTTACCAGCTCAGTACAGTCATCATGGCATTTATTTATTTATGTTATTGCAGTTATTTTTCCTTCCTCCAGCACTTACAGTAAAAATGTATAGCTTTTAACTTTTACATTCAGAAAGGAAAAAAACAGTTGCAAAGGCAACTGAGTGCACTTTAGCAAGCGTAACTACTTTTTCCATCTGCTAACTTTTTTGCCATAAGCACAGCTGCCAATAGCTAGCCAAAGACATACTGCCTCTGTTTCTGATGCTGTCAAACCTTCACACAATTTCTCCAGCACCACGTGAAAATGTTAAAGTTGGCTGAGGTAAAAGAAAGAGCAGTGTTTCTATAGAGCACCGAGCAGACAAGGGTTTTGTTTAAAAATCAGGGGGTTGTTTAAAATTCAAAGGAAGTCTATACAAAAACATTTTAAAAGCTGTTGTCAGGTGACCATTCCTCAAAGAAGCCTTGCTCAAACCATGTCAGAACGGCCTAATGGCTGTGAATCACTGCCACACCGTTCCAGAGTAAGAACTGCCTCTTCTTGCTACAATGCTTTCCATTGTTTTTGTTCAGACTGAACAAGAGTCAGAATGGGAGTTACTACTTGTCAATTTTCCTTCATTTCAAAATTCAGTGATATATGGCTTAGTAATCTCGACCTCCTTTTAAATAGGGGGATATAAGTGACAAGGCAGGTAATTGTTTCTGAAGGCTTTGTCTTTGCTTATCTATCTTTGCTTACAAGGAAAAATCCTTGTAAGATTCTTTATGAATGAGTGACACCTGCTGGACAAATGGCCTTTAAAAACATACCGCCCTGTAGTTC
>KZ507484.1:71455-87148 GCA_002844005.1 Limosa lapponica baueri
GCCTGACATTCTTCTTGCCCAGGTGTAGCACCTTACACTTTTCCCTGTTGAACCTCATGAGGTTGATATACCTGTGTTTTCTGACGTGCTAAATAATATGCTATCAATTTTATCTCCCTTTGGTTGATCCTTGAGGTTAACCATTTCAAACCTATGAATTCTATCTACTGTATCTGATACCCAAAGTTCTTTGAATAATGCAGTGGTATTATTTTCATAAGCCTCTTAAAAGAAACAAAATCTGATTATTTCTTACATACACAGTCAGGGAAAAGAAACCCAAAGAAAGCACTGTTTTACACAGGAAGTTTATGGAAGAGTTTAAAGCTTAAGCCTGGCTTTCTGCCAAGCCACTGTTCTGAGCCTGAACCTCATAAGCATGCTTTCAGCTTCCCATTTATAGTAAAAAGTATAGTCTATTTACATACTTGGCATTTATAATAGTTGAGCCTGATCCCAGCCACAGTTCTCCCCACTTACGCTGCCATGACCACACAAACAGGGACAAAATGTTTCTGTTAGGTTAAGCCAAATTAAGGAACGCTCAACTATAAGTGACTGTGCTTCTAACTTGCTCCAGTGGACTCTGTCTATGGGAAAGATGAAACCACATCCACTCTGATTTGCTTTGGCGTGCACCTGTTCTAAGGAGCAAAAGGTGACACATGCCCATTGGACATACATTTGCTCTAATGCCTTATTGGGCAATTAGAGATTTCTAAAAAAGTTGCCACAATTCTTTTTCTGACCTACTCGCTTATTCACACAGGATTGTAGATGATTGCTATGGTAGAGCATTCTTTAAACACTAATTTAAAGTAGCAGCAGCCAGTTCTGTTCAGCTACCTGATGCTTGAGTAGGAAAAAAGTAGGGAGCAGTATTTAACAAAGAAAATAAGGCAAAAAAGACAAGTGATTCAGGACTGGAATTTACACAACTAAAGCAAAGCACATCAGCATTCACAGTGTGCTGTGTAACAATCTGCCACTAAGAACAGAAAACAATAAGACCATGTGGGAGTTAAGACAATGCATTGCCATATGGTAGATTGGGAGTACCTAACCCTGAAAAATACCTGGAGTTTTCTAGTTTTTTGCACTTCCAGAATATCCCCAGAAATGAAATCAAATGTTATGCATGTCTTGAGGAATAGAAACTGTCACTTCCCTCTTTGAAACCAAGAGCTTGCCCTCACATTGTAGGAATTAATTTGAAACAAAAAAGTGAATTATTAGAAAGCTTTCTGATAAGAAGGGAAAATGCCTCATTTCCAAATTGTTTTTTCCCTGTAATCAAATTACATGTAAAGGCTGCCATAGGAATAATATGACATCCAATTACTCGCACAACAGAATTCTTTGTAGGAGTTTTGCCTGGACTTAAAAGGTCTCATGTCTCTCATCTACTCTACTGCCATTGCTTTGATTAGCTGTTTCTTTTCATCTCAAATTCTGATGCTATCAAACTCATGGAAGCAGGTAGTAAGAAAAGTAGCCGGGGCTGTGGGGAGGGGGTTGCCTGCTTGGATTAATTTAAAATATTCTTTGCTGTTTTCAAAATACTTTTATAAGGGTAACTTGCTAGGGAATTGTCTGTAAAAAAACCTCACTGCTGCTCTCCTGAGTGTTTCAGACTGCTAACTGTCAGAAAGTGGAGGTGGAATGGGAGGAGTTCAGCTGGCAAAAATATGCGCTATGGAAAAATATTTTCAGTAAAACATTAAACATATTCTTTTTTTTTCAGTTTAATTCATTTTTTATTTTTTGTAAAAGGGGAAGGGAAGGGAAGGGAAGGGAAGGGAAGGGAAGGGAAGGGAAGGGAAGGGAAGGGAATAAAACTGCCTGTCTCAAATTAAATTATACAGTCTTCACTCTGGAATCCTTGGCATCACTTAGAAGACATTTTGTAAGAATTTGGAGAAAATTCAATATATGTTCTTAATAGGTGCAAGTAACTCAAGGACTTTTTTTCTGCTTGATCTAATCAGCTGCAGTAGCCATTTCTTCAATGTGAATATCTAATGCCTGCAATCAGATATCATGATTATAATCTACAGAATAGTTTCTTTAAAACATATCACAAATATTTATAGTACTCACAGCATACTTAACAGTTAATGTTTGACACTTGTGGACTGAGAGCAGCCCTGAGGAGAAGGACTTGGGAGTGATGGTTGATCAAAAGCTCATCGTGAGCCAGCAATGTGTGCTTACAGCCCAGAAAGCCAACCACATCCTGGGCTGTATCAAAAGAAGTGTGGCCAGCAGATTGAGGGAGGTGATTCTCCCTGTCTACTCCACTCTGGTGAGATCCCACCTGGAGTACTGCATCCAGCTCTGGAGTCCTCAGCACAAGAAGGACATGGACCTGTTGGAGTGAGTCCAGAGGAAGGCCTCAAAGATGATCACAGGGCTGGAGAACCTCTCCTGTGAAGACAGGCTGAGAGAGTTTGGGTTGTTCGGGCTGGAGAAGAGAAGACTCCGGGGAGACCTTATAGCAGCCTTCCAGTACCTAAAGGGAGCCTGCAAGAAAGCTGGGGAGGGACTTTTTACAAAGGCATGTAGTAATAGGACGAGGGGTAATGGCTTCAAACTGGGAGAAAATAGATTTAGATTAGGTATCAGAAGGAAATTTTTCACTGTGAGTGTGGTGAGGCAGTGCAACAGGTGGCCCAGGGGAATTTTGGATGCCCCATTGCTAGAAGCATTCAAGGCCAGGCTGGATGGGTCTTTGAGCAGTCTGGTCTAGTGGGAGGTGTCCCTGCCCATGAAAGGGGTTTGGAACTAAATGATCTTTAATGTCTCCTTTTAAACATAAACCAGTCTATGATTCTGCCTAGTGACCGTCTCTGACCTCATACAAAGATGAGATAACAGCATCATTTCTGACATGGTATAAATTATTTTATGTCCATATGGTGAAGAGTATTAACCTAATAATCCAACCTTGATAAATCAAAGTGTCTCTTAGGACACCTGCTCCTAGGTATTATGTACTGAATAGAAAACTGTATTCAAGATATACAGTTTTTTAGACCTATGGGAATACTATAAACCTCTGAAAGATCAAACGTCTAAAAAAAGACTTGGTGGAACTTGCTAGAGCAAAGTCAGGATAAAATGCACATCTTCATCACAGGATGTCTGTGACCTCAGTCAAGATATTCTTCTTCCTTATATTTTCCATTTAAGACCAGCTATACCACAGAGTCAAAAGTTAAGCTCCAGTATGGCAAAGTCCCAGGCTTCATGCCATGTATGTAAAAATATAAGGGCTATATGGACTCATTTCTAACAAATATAAAGAGATTTTATTTGCATACAAGTGTTTGAATTACTAGGATCTACAAGGTCTTTTATGTGCACCAATTCTCCTGCTGCACTAAAAGAGAAAGCTATGAACTGAAAAAAATAGACGGAAGGAAAAACAAAAGGCAAAGTAGGTTCAATAGAGCACGAGTGCTCTATTTTCTCAGAGTGCATGAGAAAAAAGACTTTATCTCACCTAACAGATCTTGGAAATGCAGCAGAGGAAACTGGTCCAATTTGTTAGTTTTCTCTTTTTTCCTCCAGACTATTTACTTTTGCAATCAAAGAGAAATATATCAAAGATATGTATCTCCTTTATCATTTACTCCTGCTCTGTAGAAAAATCTGCAAGGCATCAAGTTTAGAACTAATAATTCAGGTCAAAAGTGGTAACGGTATTTAAGTAATAATGTGCAATAGAATATAGCCAGTTATTTCTATTCATTACTAGTTTGTGTCCATAATTGTGTCCAATTATTCACTTATTTTCCCCAATGAGTTTTCACTCAGAAAGTGTATTTCCTCTCTTATTAATGTCAGGCTTTGGTGACGATTATTTTCTTTTGCATAAAATTTTTGAGAGAAAAAAGTTTAGCAGCTGGAGGGGAGAAGAATGTGTGTAATATATATGTGTTTTTGCACATGTAATTTAAGATAAGCAGATCCAGATTTTCAAAAGTATTCAGGTGTCCACGTATAGCCTGACATCTCATCAAAACCATCTAAACAGTAAAAAACTTACTACATAATATTACTTATAGAGCTATGAAAATCTAACTTTTTTGTATGTAAGTTTCAGACGTTTCCTTTCTTTCCTCCCTCTCTGCACTACCCCACCTTTGTCCCCCCTATCTGTATGTGCAATCTTGTCTAGAGCTAGCTTTAGGATATTGCTTACTCTTTGCATGGCACACTTTGTATCATGTTAGACCCTTTGAAGACACAGCCAATGACAAAACATGAAATTAATTTCATTATATTTTAAAACAGTGACCTGAAGATTGACATTTCTGTTTTCCGAAATTCCAACTTATATGTTTTTCAGGATAGAATATTATTGTTTCATCGAACATTTTTAACAACTTTTCAACTGGCAGTTGGCTGGAAATAGATCTGGAATAAATAAGTTTATTATATTTTATACTTATTAGCCAAACAGTTTATGATCCCCATAAATAATCACACATCTGTTTCACATTGTGAAATCAGTATTTCAATGAGAATATTTTGTTTGTCTGGAAGAGAAAGTATAAAGACTGCATTCAACTTTGTCTAAGATATATTTTCAATTATCAAAACATTTGAAAATTTATTAATCAGAGTGATGAAAATATCCTTCTTTATTCAACTTTAGCATAGGTGACAACCACACTTATTGCCTTTAAAATCTTATCCTACCTTGATTTTTGGATGTTCTCATTCTCTATTTCTTTCACTTGATTTTTGGAGGATTTTTTCATTTACCTTCATCTTCTCAAATGGACTTCAAGAGAATGCCATTAATTCAACTCTGTTGTCTTTCCAGATCACAACCCTAAAGGAATCCATACCAGAAGTTCATGAAATCCTGTTCCTCATCTCCAACAACAGCAGAACACAGAAAATAAATAAATAAATAAATGCAATAAGGAGTAAAAATAAAGAAGGATATTTTAACCCTTCCTCTGACCAATTCGCCTATTTGCAACTTGAGGAGCTAGGCGCATTTCCTGTGCATTTAGTAGCCCTCATTGGATATGGGGGTATTGGAGTAGCCCTCTTATTGTATGCCTAAGTGGTATACCATAATCTTGCCTCTCACATAACCTTTAGCCACAGGATGTTGTGAATGCAAGAATTTCCACAGCTTAACTGCATGTCGCTTGAAGAACTAACACCTTCTGTTTGCCTTGAACCTGCCACTCTCTAGCATCCCATTATACCCCAATTCTCAATTACAGCCTCATCCAACACAATTAGTCCCTTTCCAAGCCACTAGTGGTTTTTTCCCATGTCTATCATATCCTTCCTCACATCTTTTCCAGGATGAATAAACCTAATTCAGTCATCCCTTAAAAGGAAACTACCCATAGAAACTTACTGGTATAAGCAAATAATTTTCAACTTACTACTCACCTGCTTTTCTAGATGATTTTTAAGAACACTGTATGACAGAGGTTCCTGCAGAAGTACACTGTCACTGTGACCCTGTTAATAAACTTCAGTAAAAATTGTTAAACTTACAGGCTCTCCAAGAAACTCTTCTTCAGCCATCAAGTTGGTGAAGGTTCTCATCTTGCACCACTACATTGTACCAGTCTGTTTTCTAGCCTTGACAAATAAAAGCTTAAACAGCTTACATTCATTTAGACATTGACTTTCCTAGTCCAGGGTTCTTCCCCAGCTATCCTTTATTTTTTCTTCTTCTCCGTAATATCAAATTGAAGCTGTCCTTCACTACCCACACCAGCTCTCATTCCATTACTGGGACTTAATTCCTTGCTTGGGGAGGCCAGTGAAGCCTTCATAGCTTACACTGCACTATTGTGTTTGTTCTGGGCAAAGAAACTGCGCGTAAACACAGAAGGCTGATCTTAAACATTTCCTTTTCCATTATCCCTCAAAAAATAACATACAGCCAACCTTCAACATAAATTGTGAACCAATAGTCTAGATCTCACAACCTACTGTGTTGTTTACAATCTTTCTCCGTTGGTTTACTGCTTTGCCCTGCCAACTCCTTTGTATTTGCTCTCATACACTGTTGGACCCATGTTTTGTAGAATGTAAAGCCTGGATACCAGGTTCCTGATCCACAGCTAAAATTCCTTGGCACCAGAGGCCATATCACAAAAATATTTATAAACCTAATTTTGCAGTGGTGTCAGAGGGGAGAAAGCATTCTTATAGTCTGAACTCACTGAAATAACATTAAAAGATGCATTTTAATATTTCTGTATCATTGAAGCGGTTTCAGCCCCATTGAATAAAGGCAGATTGAGTTTACATATAAAAGTACTGCTTGTTTTTATTGATTGTCAGTATGTGCAAGATACGCAAATCTTTATATATCATTTGCAATTTTGACTGTGTTAATATCAATCAGCTTAACTAGGAACAACCATATCCAAAAATCTTTGTTCTGCCAAATACATATCTGAATTATGCAAAGCATAAATACATAAAACAGCTGAAACATCTGAAGAGAGTTCAAAGTTCTCCCCCTGTTGCCTTCCATTAGTCTCAGAACCCTGCTGTTTAGAAACATTAAATGCTTACACTCCTTCTAATGTTTTGTTGTAAAGATTTTATCTGTCTGACTCACTGGCAGTACCTAGTTGGTGCTGTCATCCCCAGCCACAAGGGACTTAGGCTGTATACAACTTTTAACCACTGTCTTGGATTTTTCTACATTTTACAGATTTTTGTGCCTCGGCCTAAAGTTTCAACTCTGTTATTTGCACCACTTGAAAAGCTTGTCTAGTCAGCTCACTTTTCCTTCACTTCCTTGCTGTTCTGCACCCTGCACATAACAGCAGCTAAACAGTGAAACGTGCCATTTCACCTCCACCATATTTTGCTGAAAGTCAGAGGTTGTGAATTCAAATATTTGCACTGTTTGGAACTACTTTTATGACAAAAAAAAAAGGTCTTCTTCCACCCACTCATACTCATATACTTAGTGGTATTTGCTATCTTTCATGTCTAGTACTCCCCTCTTGAAGTATATTGCATTGTTTATTTTTATTAGCTATAGAGCTACAATTTTATAATGAACTCATGGACTTGGACAGCATGCCAGATTAACAGTATTTTCCACAGAAATAGGAGGTTCTGGCTTCAGAGGAGTTTTCTTAACTGGTGTCAGAAGTAACTCCGCCTAACAAGAGCACTTTGCACTTCATAATTAATCAATTTTAAGCTGGTTTTGTTCTGTTAATAAATATTATTGCCAATATATTGCAACAGTTCATACTTCAACAGTAAGTACCCACACCTGCAACAAGTTTTTCACAACAGGTTTTATCCTTCCTCTGAAGAAGCTCACTTTGGAAAGACTGTATTTTCAGTATCTTGGGTTTATCCAGAAACATACACCAGACCTGTTTCTATCTTTGCCCTGTTATGTGTATGTGG
The DNA here is from genome assembly GCA_002844005.1 of Limosa lapponica baueri. NCBI lineage: Eukaryota > Metazoa > Chordata > Aves > Charadriiformes > Scolopacidae > Limosa > Limosa lapponica. The sequence continues at coordinate 78,881 of KZ507484.1, forward strand.
TTCTAATACTGTCCAATTGATCCTGTTTATAAAATATAATTTTATACTTTGGTTGCCTACCTTGAAATACACATTTTGGGAAAAAAAAATCAATTGGCCCTAGCTTCTTCATAAACCCAACAGAAAGATACAGAGTAATTGAACTCCAAGGATAAAGCAAATAATATATGCCGTATGCACTGACCAGCCAGATCAGGACAAGAGATAAGCAATAATTTTTATTACATGACATAAACAGCAAGACAGAACAGAAACAGGTGAAGCCTTGTAAAACTCCACCTTATACTCGGTATGACTGGGGCTAAGCTGGTACTGGAGTAGACTTTCCTTGGGGCTGCACTGAGGCTTTTTCTTCCTGTGCTGGGACATCAGAAGAATGAATATATTTTCTGTATTTTTTTCATGTCTTTTTAACGAATCACAGCAGGCTATGCCCTACAATACACAAGCCTTTAAAATATTTACATGTCACCTCAATAACTGTAAGTTAATATGTGCTTCACAGAATCCCTTCTATTGATATTTTTCATTGTTGTGTCCAAAACTTGTGACCATTTAACGTTTTTCAGACCTTGCATACACAACATTTGTTTCTCTTAAGCTAACTTAATATTAACAGTGTCTGGGACTGATAATCCTGAATTTTAGACTTGGTTTTAAACAATCAGATGGAAAACAGGCCATTTCCCTTTCCAGTATATCCTCTACTGCCAATCATGTGCTAAGTGTATTGGGCATTTATTTACAACACAACCAGGAACTATTTTTATTCAAATACTTAACAAGAAATATGGCAAAACTTATCCTAATGTCACCTCAGGAAAAAAAAATTACTTTGTTGTGGTAGTCTTGACTTTGAGAAGTATCAGGAAGTTTGTTAAAAACTGCTGAGCTCCTGGAAGAGCTAGAGCCAGCCCCAGCCCTTCCCTCTAGGGCACTGCAAGCACAGCCACACGGTTACCCTCTGCACACACAGCCCAAGGATTATTGCAGTGAAATAGACCACAACCTGCTTTTTTCAAGTTCTTTTTTCCAGAAGCAGCACTATACAACGAGGTTCAAGACCATCAGCTCCATCCTATGAAAAGGCACCATCAGTTAGCAGCAGCATTGATCTAATTATTTTAGAGTAGCTGTGGATAAGAGCCATATAGAAAAGGAACTGAGTCTTCAAGCCATACTCTTGCAGATACTTAGACACCAAAAGATGTAGATACAGGCTCATGTAAGTCCTTAGATAACACTGAAAAAATTGTTTTATACTTAAATAACACTCAAATCTTTGTCTCTAGGTCTTATCCTTCCTCTTCTCCCTGCCCTTCCACACACTTCCATACCCACTTACTTTTGGTGTACTGTCCTTGGAATGCATACTTATATGGCTGGCATACAGGGTTTATGCAGATTTAGAGACGTCTGAGTAATATGGAGGAAATACACCTAAAGGCTTTTCATGGTGTTGGGGCTGACCTTCCTCAGCTGCAGCCTATCCATGTGTTTGCATCTTTCTTCCTGCACAAAATCATTTCACCTGGTTTCTGTTCTTGCCTCACCTCCCACTGCCTTCCTACTTCTCCTTCACCTTTCTCTAGAGAAGCTTAACTCCCTTTTTAGAAAAACCCAGTCATCATCCCCAACCCTTTACATGTTGTTGTGGTACTCCTGCTGCTTTATAGACTGGGCTGTATCTGCCTGTGACAGCGCATGTGTGTGTCTTTTTCTGTAGTAAACAGAGAAAAGGGCAAAATGCCTCCTCTACTTCATTCAAGTGAGTTTATAGGCTGAGTACGAGCACAGCCTCACTAACCAGGGATACCACTTTGCACAATCCAACCTTCTTTTGTTTGTCTCTACACAGTCCTATAATAAACATGACATTGTTTTTCACTGTTGTATGCCCAGATTTTTTTCTATGCAGAAACCTGGGACACGACCCATATCACTGCTTTTGATGGCAGAGGAAACACGCTCCATGCACTTGCCTAAGCAATACGTTTACTGTCAAGATTAGCAAAGACTGTTTAGTGAGCGTTGCAGCTGAGTGCTCCTCTGCCTGAGGTGAGGTGCAGGGGTAGGGTCTCCATGTCGTGACCCCATGGGACAGAGTGTCCTGAGGACAAGTGGGCTGGAAAGAGAAGTGTCAGCAGCTGTGATATGTCATCTCTTTGCAACGTTTTCTACCACTGCACCTTCCCAAACCTAGACTTCTGGCAGAGGATGAACAGCCAGAAATAACTAATTTCTGGCCCTTCCCTGGTATAGCTGCCAGCCATGTAAGGTAGCGGCGTTCTTTGTTTGAGCCTGCAGGCAACCCTTACACTACAGTGTATGTAAGCTGTTTAAATCAGCAGTTGGAAGGCACAGGCAAACATGGAGCAATGCAATAGGCATTCGTGTCCTGCAGAGGCTTGCCCCTTGTGTTCACCATGAAGTTCAGTTGAACAGGCTGTTATAAGAGCCTACATTCACCATGGAAAGGAGTTTCTTTAATAGATTGTAAAAGGCTAAAACTCAGGTGGTAGAAAGAAAATGTGTCTTAACTCCCTCCAAAGGATTTCTCCTGTGTTCCACTGCAGCATCAAGCTTTAGTCAGACATGAGGGGTGCGTTTAGATAGATGGAGAACACAAAGGTGCTTTTTTGCTTGAATATCACAGGTCTTCATGTCCTTCTAGATTTTTCGTAGATTTACATAACTGGTAAAAAAGCTTAAATAAAATATTGTAATATTGTAAGCATCCTCTGAGACACAATTATGGTTCATACTATGTTAATAATGCAATGGGATGGTGAACATGATGATGTGGCATGGATGGCACCATACAGAAATCACTGGTTTTCCACTGTTTGTCAGTGAGGTGGCAGTGCTGGCCCACTGGAAGCGGGACTGCCCCAGCCCATGCATGACCGAGTCACAGGCACCCCATCCTCGTGGTTGCTTTCCTTCTCTGAAGGGAAAACATTGCCGACAGAAAGACAAAAGCTCAGTTTGTTCACACTTCATGAAGGGGTGGGTGCGTGGGGGAGTATTTTAGCCTTTTTGTCCATCATGAAATGGGTCTTTTTATTTGGTTTTGATGGGGTTCTTTTTTCTAGCTGGTAGAAGCAAGCAGATGCACGTGATTTTGGTTATCAGTCTGGAAAAAGAACAGGCACCTGCTCTGCTACAGTCACCTGAGGCAAGGAAGGGGTAGGTGGGTGGGACTGGGCTGAAGACAAATTTGTTAAGGATGGAGCCAGCATTCTCCATCACAAAAGAGAAATAACGATGTTCTGCTTGGGGCAGGACTGAACAGGAAGGAGACTCGCTCTTGGTATCACACCATTTCAGCTTTCAGCACTCATTGGGCATTGGCGGTATGTCAACAGAGAGAAGCTGCAGAAGGAAGCTCATGCCATCTTGTTTGGGCTGTACACCAGTGGAGCGTTTAGTATTTGTGTGTAAAGCTAAAAGCACAAAAAGGCCAACAAGGATGAGATGAGAAAAAAGTCTATGATGACATGGGTCTCTCAAACTGGAAAACTGATATTTCTATTGAAGTTGTAGTGCACTAGCACTAAGATTTAATTCTCCTCAATCAGTAACTGTGCAACTGGAAATCTCTCCCACAATATACTAGAAAAGAGTGGTAAATATGATGGTAAAAGCTAGAGGGGTTTATGGAGGACAACGGCAGATATTAAGAAATTGGTGCATAAAAATGATATATAGATGGGCTCACTAATTTGAAACTAAAACTCAGAAACTGAGGCTCTTCTGAAAAATCTAAAGCACAGTCCCGACCACATATTAGTTGAGACCTGGATCGCTCTTCTTTAGCATTTGTATGTAAAGGTAAACCCACCATTTCCATCATAACTGCAGCCAACCCTGAGTGACTATTTTTCAATTGAAATCACTGTATTTTGGAAGAGACTCATGTCACAGACTTGTGTCTGCCACATATTGGATCAGCAGAAGAATTTGTATCTGAGATCAAGGTTATTTGGGTCCTGATATCTTTACTGGTTTCCAGGTCAATTCTCTGTGAGTTACTTCATCTCCTTCTTGATATTTACTTTGCAGCTTGAATGCTGCTTTCAGAAACTGTGTTGGCTTTATCGATGTCTTGCTTTTGATATGTATCCCTAAAACTGATGTTCATACAGACCCTGCCAAAAAAAAAGTGTTTCAACATACAGCTAAGAACAAATTTTATCTTTCCCAGGCCATTGTGGAAGAAACAATGAAAGTGAGACTTTTTTTCCCCTAGCAATTCTAATTAATTTATTACACTGACATGCCGCATTTACCATTCTTCTTTAATTACAAAGTTGACGTAAACATCCCATGATGCCACATCTGTGGTGATATATACTGTTCAATTCTTTGTGCAAATAAGATGTAAGAGGGAGAAGGAATTAAGGACTGTGACAAATAGCAGAATAGCACTTTAAAAAAGATGAAGTAGTTACCTTGCAATAGGGAAAAGAAAGGTGAGGGGGGAATCCATTTTATAAGTTTGTCAAGCAAACGCAAAGCTGAGCAGCTTTAATTAAACTACATTTTATTGGCTTTCCTGTGGTAATGCCTGGGAGCCATAGCCTTCGGCTTGTCTCCACCATCCCTGCACTTCACTTATTCTAATGAGGTAATTACAAATGAGAGTCCATATTCTCACAGCTGCTTTCAAGTGACCTTAGAAGGAGGTGGAGAGTCCTAGTGCCAGTACATATACAGCATCTGAGGCACATTTTTCTTGCAAAACCAATGTTCTTTTAAATAAATTATTGTAATGAACTTTTGTTATTATAGCCAACCTAATCAGTTGCAACAATGTTGGAGCAGGAGAGGAGATAACTGGCATTGAAAAGGAATATAACAGGAAAACATGTGACTTGGTTGAGGATGGTGGTGTTTGTTTGTTTTTTTGTAGTTTGCTATTATTATAAACTTAATCTGTTCTAGTCTCTGATGAATTCCACCTAATATGCAATCCTGGGGAAGGGAACCATTTGAGGAATGCATTCAGTATTAGTTTAGCTTCATCAAATGTTCTGGGCCAGATCTGCATATTGGCAGATCTCCAGTGGACCTCAGCCAGTTTATATTCAGCTAAGTATTTGACCCAGTTAAAAGTTTGATTAATACCATATTCAGTGTTCTTACCCCAGTGCAAAGCACATTTGCACAGAACTATCACTTACCTAGTAAAACAGTACTTCTGGAGAAAAGAAAGGATGTGATTGATTGAATTAATTTTAAGATGTTAGGAGACATTATACTTTCTGTTTATAAGTAACCAGCACAAGACCAACTCTGTTACTTAAAATAAAGAAACATTTTACAATAATAATAATTGCCATAGACAATGGTGACCCAGTTTATAATAAAAGATGAAAGCTGATATCCCTCACAATTGCATTCTACTCACTATTGTATAACTGAAAAATCTCACAGAAACATTAACGTTTGTGAGTCCTCTAGACACTTCACTTTATCACAGAGTTCTTTCCTCTGTATACAAGAAGGGGATATTCAAGCAAAAAAAGCAAAAAAAACCAAAACACTATAAAGTACCACTTGTGCAATGTTTTATAAAATAAAACCACTCATTATCAAAATATCATTTTGAATGACAATCATCTTCCTATTGTTTAGTGCTTTTCTTCTCTTACACCTCTTAGTCTCTCTGGGAAAAAAAGTAAGAACAAAATTTGAATGTCTGTTGTCATCTCACTGCCTTTTTATTGAAACTCTTCAGCTTCTGCTACATCCCTTTGAAAATTAGATTTCCAACTCTGTATTCAAGATGGAATAGCCACTTCTTTAATTCCATAAGGGTTCTATAATTCCATCATTGCACTACTTTACAAACTGCCATTTCTGGCTGCTGTTGTACATTGAGCGGCTCCTTCCACTGGCCTGTTTATAGGATGCCACAACTGTGTGCACCCAGACAACATTTACAGCCTATCCAAAACTGATCAGCCGAAACTTTCCTCTGGAGAGTGTAACATATTCCTTTCTGCATCAAATTTAACATATCACTGGAGAAAACACTAGGCTAATGTCTGTAACACCATTCTTCCATTAGGCACATATGAGTGAAAACTCAATATGAAAAGTAAAATCATTTTCTGTGATTTCCTTTGCTTGTGTATTGTAACTAATTTCATTAAGTGAACAGTATTTATCTAAACCCTTAACATTTTCCAAAAATTTTGTACAAATAACGTACTTCATTTTCATGTGCCTTACACTCCCAATATGTTTTCTCTTTTGAGAGAAAGGGTTTAATAGAAATGATACTCACAGGTTGATACCATTTCTAAGCTGAAATAGATGGTTGGTTTTGAGATTATTAGATCTTAACTTTTAGGCAGAATAGGAAGAGAATAATACTTTATGACCTATAAAAAACAGTTCAGGCTTCTTGATGCAGCTTGTAGTTTATCTTTTGTGCCAAGTCTTCACAAAGAAATGGCCACGCTGCTGCCAAAAAAAAATATTTAATAGCTTCGAAGACATATAATCTCAAGAGAAAGAACTGTTAAGTCAGTCCAATTAGTCTTCTTCGACTTCAAAACAGTCTATAAACATGCATCTCTTAAGAAGTAGCGCAGCATAGACAGGTGTCACACCACTATCTTCTAGATGAGCAAGCTACATCAAAGAATTTACTTAATGCACCTGAAAAGAGAGAAGAGCGAGGCTCAGTAACAACGTTAGAAACCTTTTACATCAAAATTTTCCTGAAAAGGCATATATCTGTTGCTGTAGCCTTTTTGTTATTTGTTAAGGTCTGATCCATTGTCCCATGAAATGAATACTTCCACTACAGTCCTAACTGGAAAGGACAGTTTGAGAGAAGTGCCTGCAGCTACAGTGAATGGGAAAAGCTGGAATGGTCCCAGCAGCAGAAGCTGTGCAGCCTGGTTGTCACAGAAACATCCACTGATTATATCACCACCGGGCAAGTTTTCTGGGGCAGAAACAACAGGGCTATTCAAACAGCAATTGGATGCAGATCTATCTAGATGGGAAGGGATAAAATCTCTGAGGTGGCAGCTTGCCAAACTGCCTTTTGGATCCGAACACTTGTTCCTATGCTTCTTCTGGAAGAACAAGCAAGGCATTTAGGGATAAGCCTGTGCAGAATACAAAGAAAATCTTAGAATTGTGCATTTGATCCTCATAGGAAATATAAAAAGCACAAAAACTAGCAAAGTTGGCCACTGACAGGTAAATGTCCTTTTCTGGTCTGTAAGTCTGAACAGCACATAGCACCAGCAAGGACAGATGGAGAAGGGTCTCAGTCTCCCAAAGGGGCAAAGTATTTCAAGAAAAAGGCTGCACCCAACGTCAGCAAACCTGTATCAATCAGCAGAGCTGCTGCAGGCTGGAGAACCACGCTAACTGGTTTTTAAATTCTAGTGATCTCCATTCTAGAACAAATCCAAGTCGGCCAGAGTTTCCTGGTAGGGGTACCAGCTGTAACGTCTCATCTAGACACACAAATTGCTGGCTATAGCTTCCAGCCCTGTGTGGCCCTTTTATAAAGTTTTATTGGCATAAAAAGGTCTAGTAATAGTGCTTTGGCCTGTCCATTAAAAGTTATATAAAATACTATTTCTATGTCCTTGGAGCTGATGACATGATGTCAAGACTCAGCTTCTATGCCTGGCAGAGTGAGTAAATATAGGAGAAAGTGATCCGGCTTCAAGGAGCTTCCTGACAGATGAGTGGCTCATCAAGCAAATAACAGCAATTCTCCTCCAACTGGGAGCTCAGTACAGTACAAAGAAAACACAGTTCAAATCCAGAAGAGGATTAGCAAAATACCCTCTAGAGACATTTCCATGGATTTAATGGAAAAGGAGAACAAGATCAGGAAGCTTTGAAGTGGATCTGTACAGGTCTTTTAAAAAGATTAATAGAAGCTAAGCTATTTTAACCTAAAACCTGGCAATGTAAATGTATAAAAATTAATCCAGCTTATAAGGTGCTGTTGGACAGCTGCAAATGAGGATAATTTTTTGATGTGCACTGTCCACCTATATTTTCACTAAGCAAATTCTCTCCCAGTGCAAATCCCCCTCTGTACTTCTGCTGTACTCTGGTCTGCAGCGTATCAGTACAGGCAAAATCAGAGACTTCTAAGTACTCACCTGCAACAAGGGTGTTTGATAGCTTTTCATCAGGGTATATCCAGGTGACATCTTTATGTCTTTTCAAATTTCAGAGTTATGAAATGGCTCCCACAACCATTGTCAGTAGTGATAGTAG
>KZ507487.1:1491-13085 GCA_002844005.1 Limosa lapponica baueri
CCAGACCAGCCAGTAGGTTCTTTGAAGGCAGTTTGTCCTGCAGCTCCACCAGGGTACACTAGTTGTACAAAGTTGCATTGGGTTGCTTTATGCTTCAACAGTTTGATAGGTGGCAGGTTCAGCTGCTACCAGTGCTTCACTTCAGCCGGACTTTCTTATTCAGGAATTTGCTATGAGCACCATCCATGGTTTTGCCAATACAAATCAGGTTCAACTGAAAATCAGGGGGCTGTAGTTTTCTTCTGGTTTTATAGAATCATAGAATGGTTCAGGTTGGAAGGGACCTTAAAGATCATTGAGTTCCAACCCCCGTGCCATGGAACGCCCCCTTCCACTAGACCAGGTGGCTCAAAGCCCCATCCGGCCTGGCCTTGAACCCCTCCAGGGATGGGGAATTCACGGCTTGTCTGGGCAACCTGGGCCAGTGTCTTACCTCACACTAAAGAATTTCTTCCTAATATCTAATCTAAATCTCCCCTCTTTCAGTTTATAACCATTCTTTCAGGATTTTTCAGGATTAAGGGTGACTAGAATTTATTGTATTTATATTTTGTACGCTAGAGAACAGGAGAGAGGCTACAAGTGGTCCAGGAGTTATTTGCCTTCAGAAAGCCTGAAGCAAAGCATCTTGCTTGAAATCCTCAGTGTTGGTGCAGGCAGCCCTGTATCATAACATGTCACTCAACATGTTGGCACTGACCTTAACAGCATGAGGTTATGAGGTTGGAATTTTTTAATTTTATGTGCATTTACAGAAGATTTTTGAAGCTGGGGAAAAGTACAGTATTGGGATTTTCCATTGTTATTTCAGGGAAGCAGGGGCTGGGGCTAACTGAGATCTGGAACCTCCTTAGTGCCTTTGCTCAGCAAAACCTGCAGTAAATCTCTACCTGTCACTGGCTGGAGGTTTGAGCTCAAACAAGCACAGGAGTATTGTTAAATTGTCTGTTGCATTTTTTTTTTCTTTTGCATACAAGTCAGGATATTGGCTTACACAGGAATAACAAAGGAAGTGTTGTTCTTTACTTACGAGTAAAAACAGAAGCAAGTTCATTATCTATGTGAAGTTCTCAGATGCAAGCCTGCAAGAAAACCTATAACACTGCTGGAATATATGTGGCAGGGTTTTTTTTCCAGATGAATACTTTTAATAAAACATTTTCATAATTTCCACCCAGTGGTAATCATTTTATTGCTTTTCTTTATCTATATCTATTACTGTTCATAGAGTAGCTGCTCAGTTCTGATAACCTAGTGGAAATGCATGCCAAGTGTAACTCAAGATTTGCAGAATTTCATAAAATTCTCTGAATTTCCACTTCAAAGTGCACTGGCACAGTTTACTATGGCTGTTAATAAGACATTTTTAGGTTTAGTATTTTGATCTGGAAACATAGTTGTTTCATTTCCTGGTGATTTATATGTTTCTCTTCTTAAGGAATTTAGGGTTTTCAAAGTTATCGGTCCATAATTAAGATTTTGCAATTAGGTGGCCCATCACCATAGTAGCAAAGTGCTGGTCTATTGGATTACAGAGAACAGCACTGAATAAAAAGATCAGCCTTGCAGAGCCAGACCCAACTGCAACAGCCAAGATTTTGCTCAGTGTTTGAGGGATAAAAAAAAAAAAAAGAGAGAGAGAGAAGTTGTTAACAGATCACATATAAATAACTCTTGAAAGGGAAACCGATCCAGCCCAGGAATGTGTTTATCTGTAGGCAAGCTTGTGCTGGTTCTTATCCAAACTTTGTCTTTATTCAATCAACCGATCCTTTAAACAGGGCCTTTAGTTTCAAAACTGAGGCTTGATTTTTACTCTCTGGAGGTGCAGCAGTCACAAAAGATATTTGAAATGTGTGGAAGAGATAAACACTTCAGATTCCCATTGGTCACCACTTCTATATTCAGTTGTGCCCAGGACCCTGTCTTGTGTTGAAATGAATTCATTGTATACACCTTCAGAAGTCAAATACTTAAAAAGTAGAGTCTAAATTATAAAAATGTCCTTCTACTTTAGTCTAGAGAAGGCTGTTAATGATTGTAATGGTAGAGTTTCTTTCCAATAAACCTCAGAATAAAGTGTTTTCCTGAGCTGGCTGCTCTCAGAATATCTTTTTGAAAGCCTTTTGGTCTCTGCTCAGGAGCTCTCTGTTGCCTTAGAGATACTCTTGTATATTGTGTACATGAAATAAACCCAACTAAAATGCCTAGGGATTCTGCCACAGTCAGTAAAATAACACTTAGGTCCCACCACAAATGGTTCCAACTCCTGATGGTTTGCCAGGCTGCTTTCGAGAGGCTACATTGTAGATGCATTTATTGTATACTTTGGAGAAATTCAAGAATTTTTGTATTTATTTAGTATTTATTTTGGTCTAAAGGTGAATAGTTGGAGATTGCTGGTCTGCAGATTATTTTTTTTTTCTCAAGGTTACATTTGCTTTGATTGGGTGGCAGAGATTATTTTGTTCTTGCCTATATCTTGGTACCTTGGATATAAATTTTTTCATATTTCAAGCAGCCTTAGAAATCCCCAAAGAATAAAGAGATGAATGTATATATGCTGCTGCCATGATGAGGGAATAATCTGTCGTTTTTCTTAATTTTGTTTATTTCCACTAGAACTGCTTTTAAGGAAAAAAACACCCTTGTAATTTGTGAATCAAAGACCTACTATATTCTCTATCTGTGCAGCTTCACTGACTCTAATGGCGCTACATGAATACAAGTAAAAGCACCACTCAGCTGCCATACTTATTTTAGCAGTACTCTGGTAGTTTTCACACTGTCAGACATGATTGTGTGTCTTTATTTTCATGATTTGAGGACTGAAGCTCACATTAATATCTACCTTTCACTCTTAAAATCTGAAAGTGCTCTACAGCAAAGGACAGATATTCTTATAATTCACATTTTTTAACTGAAAACCAAGTTGCAGGGAGGAAGAGCAACCACTGAAAGTCCCAGAGAGGATAATATCCAGTGTCCCAAAGAACATATCTACCTACAGGAATGCATTAAATATGGCATTAACTCCTCAACCCACACTCAGTTCATTGCAAGTCAGGTTCAGTCCAAACTTTGCCTTTTCAATAAATTAGAAGCGAAGCCTGGAAAAACAAACATTTAAGGTTTTGTCTTTTGCAGGAAAGCCTTGCACTCACACAGAATTCCTCCATAAAATATGAGAGGCTGAAATTTGCTGCAAAATATTCTCTCCTCCTTGAAGATTTTTCTTGAGAGTGCTTCCAAAGAGATAATGATTTGTTTCAGATTTCTACAACCATATTACTAATAATTTTAGTCTCTGAAACATTTATTAAAAATCTTCTATTGATCAAATATGGAATAAAGTGCTTTTTTTGGTCAGTTATGAAACAGGTGGCAAGTCTTCAAATGAAATTGCAATAGGCCATAATTCTGCAAATCGTCTAGTATCCTCAGTCCTTGTATTTTTGGTAAATACAAAGATTTTTACTATTTTATGGAAGACTATTTAGTTTTGCAAGAGACTGGTGTCTATAGGATTCATTACTTATAAATATTTAAGGACTGTGTCAGCATAGGCATGTGATTCAATAGAAGCACAAGCTTTCAATGCATAATTAGTCAAGTTGTAGTCCAGGTCAGATATGTGGTACATAAGGGCTTAAATATTGAACAGCTAAACCAATCTGATTCTAATGTAAAGTACCTGCATTGGTTCTTCCAGGAGGAATCTCTTTTTTGTTTCTTTCAGGTCTTGCACATTTTTCTTGCTCTTATTTTTGGAGTAAACACTATGTATGAGAATGTGATTCTCTGGGTGCACATGTATAATTTAATTTTTACAAGAAAACTCAGTCCTTCTGGTTCAAAGCTAAATGTAGGCAGAATCAAAGCCTTAGATCACAATCAGAAAGCTTAAGTAGTTTGTGAGCTCTGCAATGAGTTTTATTATACCCCTTTTATTTGACCTCACGTTTATTTTGATGCACTGAAATATTTTAGACTTTAAGCAGGCTTGCACTGGAAATATCCAACTGCTCCATTATTTCTGACTGACTGTATTACTGCAGAGAATCTGGATAGGCACCTATGTGTTGTAACAATATTTAACTCAAAAAAACCAACTAGAAAGTGGAATAAAAATGGCCTTATATAAATATACAAGCTTAGTGTCCCACATACATACACTACCTAATTTCTTTGTTGATTTCTGAAGGGAATTAGGCCGCTAGCTCTTTTCAAACTCCTGTATGGAACAAACGTATAAGAGGTTTATTCGGTGTACTGTGCTTCCCAAAACAGTCCGTTAACTTGAATGCTGGTTGCATTGGAGTTTTTAATCCTAAAGTAAGTGTTAATAGCTATTACCAATATTGCAAAATACACAAGTCTACCTATCCCATCATATGAAGCTCACCCTCTTGGAGTAATTCTACAAACCAACTCAGCTGACCCACTAACTATTCCTCTGCTTCAAAGTGACTTTTCCAGACCGATAAATTTGTGCTAGTAACCTGTGCAGATATGGAGTTTGTCCCTACAGAGATGTGATTTTAATCCATCATCAAGAAGATACTTGTAGCCAGCTTTTGTGCAGTAGATTATTGATGGTGCCTCTTCCTTTATGCTTTGGATGCCAAGTGAGTGAGGCAAGCTCTAAAGAATTTCAATGAACTGGCTCAGACCTCCCTGAAATGGCAAATAAACTGCACAGTGCTTTGTATTCTCATATATTTTGCCAATGCTACAGAGGAAAATGAATCAACACAGATACTGAGACATGTATAGTTTTGGTCTAAAACATGGAGACGCTTCCAAAACTGCAATAAAGACCTGTCCTTTGTATTTGAAGATGTCAAGCTGCTGGAATCCAGCGTGAGCCGAGGTTGTCTGACATCAGTTTCATTGTGGCCACTTCCAGACTTCTTCTATTTGGATAGTATGATTGAAGCCTTAGCAGAGAGTAGTCACTGCTAGTGACAGTACCTTTGGCAGAACATGACAGCTTTTAGTGCACAGATTAAAGGAAAGTTGAAGCGCCTTTCTGCTCTTTTTGATTATTTTTGTGCGTGTGGTTTCACACTGTTGCGACATGTATGGTGTCCTCAGAACCTCTAGGGCAGAAATGAAAGGGAAGAAAATGAGTGTAGAGTGTTCTTTTCCTAACGTGGAAATTGCTGAAAGACCTGCTGGTGGTGATGCTCTAATCACTTTGTACTCTGCCTTATCGGTGGTGTTGAACAGGGATGTAAATTGTGGTTCAGTTTAAACAGTATTAGTTTTACAAGCTGAGTGAAAAAAAACCCACAACATCCTGTATGCTTGACTCAGTAAACTGAACTTCCTAATGAATGTCCTGGTTGCTGTGCTTTTGCTTCTTAGTTTGCATGTAGAGTGACAGAAGCCCATTTAAGTGGAAGAAACACAGAGTTACAGAGTTTATACCTTGGAGTCTGGGTGGTAGATGTGCTTAAAATTTCAGGAGGGACTCTGGAAAACTTGTGACAAGGGCTGGTTGTATCGATGCCATGTGTGTCTTCTGGCACTGCAGTATTTCTCTTTTTTACCCACCAATAAAAAGAGTTATGAGTAGCATCTGGTGTAGTGTTTGTTGGAGACCTGTTGCTTGGGTCCATCACAGGAAGATAGATCAAGAGTAATGTGTGTATTGTGTTCTCTGGCTGGAAGGTTTTGTTCTATAGGAGCATTCTGATTACAATATTTTTGCCATCCAGGAACTGAAAACCCCCAAGAACTCTGGTGGTTTAGTCATTCTGTCATTAGAAGGTTGCAGAAAAACAAAGGCAAGAGCAGCAACAGCAAAGCGAACAGTGAGGAGGTGATCCAGTTGTCCACACAGTGAGTGGTGTCTGGGACCACTTGAGGTGTCCCAGGGTGTCCAAGATATTCTCACAGTGCTGCTTGCTGTGGTAAAGAGCCTGTGGAGAGCCACCCAATTCTGGAGCGGAAGCTGAAGGCCGGCTGGGCTGGCCAAAGTGGCACTACGCACCTCTGTCTGGGCAACGAAGTCCTCTCCTGTCCAACTTCTGTTGCCAGGGAAGAAATAACTATGGGGTACTGGCCAAACTTGGTAATTATTTCCTTAAGGATGCAGTTGCTTTAGGTTATATGGAAAGCATTTGCCTGGCAATCTACATCACAAGCCATTTTAGCTACCCGTAACCCCAAAGAGATGTAAAGTAATTTTGTAATTTGATTTTTTAAATTTTTTTAAATTCATTTTTTTTACAAAATGATCTTGTAAAAATTATTTGCCCTACAGACAGAAGTCACTGCGAGGATTAACTCTCGGGTGTAGATATAACACAAATGTCATCCTATTGCTCTTTATAATCAAGAGAGAGACAGCGGAATGTAATATCAGTTCTCCAACAAACAACAATCTCTCTACAAACTCCAGCCAAAGAAGCTGTCCACCTACAAACTGTGGTCGAAACACGGTTATCACTAAAGTGGAAAATGGTCAGACGTAAGCAACTTCATTTCCCCGTATCCCCAAGCAGTTATTAGTGGTAACACTTTCATTCATTATTTATCTTTTCTGTATTTAATCTGTGACCTAGAGGTAAAGTGCTTTATAATCAGGAAGCAGCTTTTTGACCAATCTAATCCCAGCTGGTGTTTCTGAATCTATTCTTACCCAATTAAAAATATTTAGTTAATGTTTTTTACTCATTAACAGCGTAGTTCTACAGCTGTTATAATTGTTAATGGCAAATTAAAGTAGATTAGGATTTTTCAAATGGACAAACACTAAAATAATTTCTTACTGTTAAAACTAGATAAATTTTATCATTTCAGTCAACACTTAATTCATGTCATTATCTGATGATACTCATCTTAAGAATTTTCATTGCTCTCAAAAAAATAAAAAAAGGAAACTTCAGTAGGGGCAATACCCCCCAAAATTAATAAAGGATCGCAGACATTTATATCAAGGTGGCATATGCTTTTGATGGCTCTGTTTTAGCAATTTTCCTGAACTGGAACACGTTGGTTTTGCTAGTCCTTTGAAGAAATTTGCAGTATGATGGATAACGCATCGTGAATAATTAGACACCGTGAGGCTGTAAATCCCACCAGAAACAATGCATCTCTGGGATTAGTTGTTTCTCCTGCAAAGGGCAGTATTCAATGATGGAGCAGAGCCATTCATTTTAGATACATTCCATTTGCAAGTAATCTTTCATGTGAAAGAAAAGCAAGATGTATGATAGTTTACATGTCAATTAAAGCATGTTAGGAATGAAAGAGCATTTTCAGAAGCCTGAAAACCAAGTTTTTCAGATGAAGAATTAGCTCTTGGCTAGAGACTAATACCTGTGCAAAAATCAACACTGACCTCATTACCAACCTACCTTCCTCGGATTCTTGCAATTAACAATGAAAATGAATGAGAAGGACTTGTCTTGTAATTAGTGCAGGTTGGGACATCTGAACTGTCCCAGCAAGAGCATCTGAACTTTCCCAGTGCAGTGAAAGAAAACTTCAAAGAAGTCATTATTCTTTCAGTTCAGTTGGCTGATTGGGTTGGGGCTTTTTTAAAGGATTAACTCCCTGCTGTGGCAAATAAGTATTGAAATGCTGGAAATGCTGATTTTCAGAAAGACTGTTCAGAATGAAAGCTGCTTTTTCTTTCTATTAATCTTATTCCCATGTGTCACTAGAATGTGGAAGGTGGGGAATTCGGGGAGGAATCTGCATTATGATAGGAGTGCACTTTGACCTTCTTGTGATACCGTCTCTCCTTTGTTGGCTTGGGAAGTTTTCAATGCTAGAATGTCAATCACTTGTCTTAAATTCATGAGTCTTTAAAATAATTGAAGTGGATGAAAATGTACTGATTAGAACAATGCTATGGAACGGGAGGATATATTTCACAAGTAGAAAGTTCCTTACTCTTGGCTGTTGTTTCAGGTCTCTTCAAAGCCACCGTTTCCCACTTCCTATCCAAAGAAACAATTTTCTATAAGCTCCTCCAGGTTTTTGCCTTTAGTCACAAGGACACGCATGCTGCATTTTCCAATGCTGGTACCGTGCCAATAAACTAATAACACAGTGTTCTTCTTAATGAGGTGGCAGTTTTCCTACCTCTGAAAATTAAGGATGTCAGTCTGTGGCAATTTGGCATGAGATAGCTCTGCCCGTATCACTCTCTTCCAGTAGCAGTGAGAACAAAGTGCTGTTATTATCCATAAGCTCAGATCGAACTTGAAGTTCTATATGTAATATATCTCTAGCTCATCCCCTAATCAGCAGTCCTTCCTATAGAAGTCAGAAAGGCCTTCCCATAAGTATTTCTGCCCAATATCGTACACCTGGCAGACAGGAACGGGAAGGAGCAGACAAGAAATAAACGGTTAATCACTACCCCTCCACAGCTTGTAGATATTTAAATAATATGCACATTACTGTGTAAGCAAAATGGAAGAGATCAACCTATGAACGTGAAAAATGAAATCAACCTTTACTTAGAAGAATTACTTGCAGTTCTAGACTAACAACCCTCAGAAAAAGCAGGATGCTGCAAAATGCAGTGTAACTGTGCCAATAATTTTCCATAGAGCTCAAGTGCTTTCTCTGGCAAAACACACCCTGAGCAAGGACTGCAAATACTGTGGCAAGTGAAAAAAATATTTGCTATTTTAAAAAATGTATACGGTCAGAAAAGTGACTGCAAGAAATGACAGCAGATCTATGTCCTGTGTATTTTCAGTTTTTCTGCTGACTCCTGCAGAAAAATAAGTATGTGCTATTCTTTACACCAGTTAGCATTGCAGAGCCAACACATCTCTGGGAAGGAATGAGCTGAAATCTGACCTGGCTGTATTAATTAAGTCCCAAATGGAGACTCTTTATTATAGATGATGACGCATGGACCATAAACAGCCCAACTTGATGTTCAGATCTCAGGCAGAGTTTTAGTAGTGCAAAGGAGAAAACCTTGTAAGTCAAGTAAATCTCATCAGGAGTCACTCACAACAATGAACATTGAACTCACTGACACCACTTATAGACTCATTTTTCAGCATATAATTGCATTTTAACACAAATTTCTTTTGGTCCTTGTCCTTGAAGTCCTCTTTGTTCATCTATAAAACAGATGCTCTTTAGGCAATGGGGAGACCAGCTCAGCACAATGAAGACATTAATGCTTCTGTAACCAGTTCCTTGCTAGTCTACTCTTACCTACAAACGCTACATAGGTGCTACCAGAGATGAGAGAAGCTTCCCTTTCTCTAACTATGAGTATCTTTTTAGTTGCACATATTTCTTTTCTTTCTTCCTCCTGTGCTTACACCTCTTTTTTTTCCTGGCTCTTCAAAGAGCTCAAAGTTGAGAACATGTTTTAAGGATGTGGGACTATTTCTGAGGACGCAAGGAAATTACTGTGTGATTAAAAATGTACATTTACAGTTTTCTGCACTGATAATGTTTAACTTTAAAGTAATTTCCTGTCCTGTTAGGGGCTGCTTTAATTTTAACAGATGGCACTGTTTTTCATCATCAAAACCGTAAACCTCTATGTAATTTACTCACATATAATTTGTATTTATTTCCTTGCAGGTTCTTAATTTTTTGAATGTAATAGCTCTCAGTGGATTCTGCCTTGTACCACTGTACTGTGCCAAATATTCAGCATTGATTTTCACATTGACTTATATCAGTTGTGCCAGTAGTGTAAAATGGATGGGAAGAACATCAAATATTATATTCTGAATGTTTTCATTCTCCAATCTGATATTAATAATTCAGAATGTATTTAACAAGGAATATGCATTTAAACCTCTGCCAGGATTTGAAAATAAATTTACCAGGAGCCCTTGTGACTTTGTTGGTTATGTGTTGGCTTATTCACTGTAATTTTTCCTTTCTGTCCCTCTGCCATGTGTATTCCCTCCTTCTAGCCTGTCCAAAGCACCGCTACAAAATTCTGTCCTACTCAAGCCCATGATTCATCGAAAAACAAAATCACTCAAGGTCCCAGCTGATGTACTTGTGCAATCTCAGATGATTCCTACTCTTTCTTGTTCTACCAATTACCTTCTGTTCTAGGAAAAAAAAAATAGCTATGCTTTTCACAGCAAAGTTATTCTACATGATGTGGCAAGTCTCCTAGAGTCTGCAGCCCTCCTGTGAGGCAGATGGGAAATTCTGTGACAGCTTCAGTTAAATTTAAACTGGAAGTTTCTGATGAATTCAATACGAAGATGAAATTCTGACTGGAATAGTAGCTCCTCTGTTTTTATTTTCAGCTTAACTTGGATTGGTTTTATATTAGCTTCATATTTACAGTTCAACCGGGTAAATTATACTCAATTTGTATTTTCCTACTGTCCTACCCTACTCATTGCTGATAAGAAACAGTTTTCAAATGTACGTGTTATTACTCCAATGTAAATTGAAGCTAACCTTAAACTCATTTCCTATGGAACAGAACTTTCCAGGTATCTCACCCGGCTGTTATTTGTCTCCAGTTCAAATATGTACAGCTTTTATCGTTACTGTGCTCTGCTTGTTACATATAGTTCTGTGTTCATCTCTCTCCTACCATTTCCATGTTTTTTATCTCAAAGTGTAGCGATGCCAGAAATCTTTCCTCCTTCGTTGAACGTGCCAGTAATCACTCCTCATTCAACATGTTCTGACTGTCATTCTGTGTTTTCTCTCATGTTTCCTTTTGCATTCAGGCATTTCATGACAGCAGGTTATATTATTCCATATTGGTAAAACACCATGTGAACATATTAACTTATATACATGATTTTTAAGAATCATGTAGATTCAAATAAGTGATATTTTTAAATTCTTTGGGATTGATTTCAGTTTGGCATGTGTTGACTTGTGTTGAAATTGCAAATGTGTTTTTTAAGTTGGTCGATGCTTGAATCATTCAGATGGTGTATATCTGACAAAGAACAGCACGAGGCACAGTGGAGCTGATGAGTATTTGGGACAGAGAGGTGTGAAAATAATCATCTCTATAGATAAAGCAAGCAAATGATACTATGCCCATTGTTTTGGGTTTGCACATTAGGTTGCGGCTCTACGTGACCTAGCTTCTTTAGAGCATTTGTGTACCTTTGCTGTTAAGCGTATCTGTGATACTCATTTCAGATGTGTCTTGTCTGCATCTATTTTAAAAGCCCACAATCTCCTATTTTACCTTCTTAACAGTGTAATGTTTTTCTTTTCATGTTGGATAACTATAAGCTAGTAAGTGTGGTGGAGTTAAATGGACATTGTCATATTTCTGTACAGTTTCTTTGTTATTTTTTTCCTCATAGAAGGTGGAAAGCAAAGCTTTCAAGCCCTTTTTATGACTTATCCTTTGCCGATTTATTGTGCTTTTTCCCCACCTGCTTTTTTGCTGAGATTTCATATTAATGGCTTTTTGTTAACTTCTGTGTTTGTGCTCCAGTATCAGAGATAATAATGGTGCTGCTCTGGGAACAGGGCATGACAGTTTGGTGCAAATGTTATTGCTACAGAACAAGTGTGTTGGCAAAGAGTTATCCTTCTGTTCTTTGCTCTGAAGGATATCCATGACCACTGCCATGCATATTAAGGGAATTTTTACCCTA